>DWLS01000186.1:0-37455 GCA_018246255.1 Pachliopta kotzebuea | reverse complement strand
ATATGACATATAAATAAGGTCATGATATGAAAAAGCATCGGCAGCACATTGCCCATGCTTAGCAACATGATCAGGAGAAGAGACAATTATTAAGTCTAAAAGTGACAGAAAGAAAAGCAATATAAGAATAGGCTAAAGTAGACCCTTACCCGAACGATTTAAAATTTTTACTAACTGTCGATAAAAGCATCTAAACTGATTTTTGTTCAGATTTAGAAATAGGTTTATTAAACCACCAAATTACTATTTCATATTTCTATTTGCTATTGCTAATTATTTACTATTGTCTTATTTCTATTTGGACAGTATTAAGTTAATTAGTAATTACATTTTAAAAATTTTAGACAGTGGTAGAACTTTGAGTCATGATAGCCTAGTGGTTTGAACGCCGGCCTCCCACTACGAAGGTACCGGCTTCGACTCCGGCCTGCAGCAATGAATTTTTCAATTTATTTGCAGTTAGTATAACACCAACTAATACCACGTGCTCTGACAATGAATGTGATGATCAACCGTGGTTGGTCTAGTATGTGAAATGGAGAAGGCAATGGCAAACCACTTCATTATAACTAACAAGAAAGTCGCCGTGTGTTGCGTGTTGTTACACATGATGACCACGACCCTCAGTCATGAGGAAATACGACTTAGAAGAAGAATTACTTTACTTAAGTGTTGTTTATTATTATTGTAAATTAGTAAACGATTCACAGATATCGAGAAAATTAATGTATTCAAATCTACTTAACGAATTCTATTGTCGTATAACTTAAGTACAAATAAGCTCTTAAAAGAATAAACGTTGTTGTTGTCCCAAGAAAAACAGATTTTCTATTTTTCCCTTAATACCATTTTTGGATAATAGTAAAATTATTTCTCAATTTACTTGTGCAAAATTTTTTTTAACAAACAATATCGTCTTCATTAAATCATTGAGATCACCACACGGTATATAAAATTGTTATAAGATGTTATTTATTGTTTTTCATTTGTTTGCAGAATATGGCTTAATATCCATATATTAAAACAAACTTTTTTTTTATACGACGAGGAGAGGATGCGAATAAGGCGTTCACCTGATGGTATGTGATATGCTTGCCCATAACGTACCGATGGTTAAGATGGTACATACAGCACCACATTGCGCTCGTCGCCTGAGACATAAGATGTTAAGTTTCGTTACCCCAGTAATTTTACTAGTATACAGCACCATACAAATGTAGTTAACAGTAATGTTGTCATATTACTATTCGGCGGTATAAGTATTAGAAGCTGCGGTGGTACCTACCTCGATAGCTTCCAGCAAGAGGAACCTTTTCTTTGTCGCAGATGAAATCTTCAAAAGATACTCTGCTTCTGGGGGAAGTCAGGTTTATCTTGAATTTTTACTCATTAAAACCCCCTCGGTGGTCATCCGCAGTGCATTGCAGATGGCCCCGGGATCTACGAAACTCACCGGTGAACAAGCGGAACCTACCGCCAGTACTTGGCAATGGAATATATTGGAAGTGTATCAAAAGATTTTAAATTTGCGTTAAGAATTTTAAAAGATACATTTAAAAAAAATTTATAAGATTTGTGTGATAAATTTAGTGCTTAAAGATTTCTTTATTGAACAAGGGATATAGAAAGTATAAAAAAATGTGTTTTACTTAGCTTTGTCACAAAAGCACTGGTAAGTTATTAGAAGCCAGCTGTACGTTGGCCTCGTTTATAAACTTGAATGCGGGTTAATTGCCGCTATAACACTGTACCGTAGACAATTTGGCGACCGTAGTTTAATGTCGATACCGCAACGGGTAACATATGTTTCTGTAGTAAAAACCAACTCCAATGCTGTTAAATTAACCCCACTTTACTAAGAATCAAGAAACTGGAAAGATATATAAGTCAAAACCTAATAAGTATTTAGTGAATAAGAGAGATTTTTAACAACCTCGTGTTTAATATGAAAACATACAAAGAAGCCCTTCCTAGAGGTACTTTGTGAGCGAAGCTTTGTAATAAAATACATTAAAACCATGGTAGTAATAATAGAGGTGTTAATAGCACAGACATGTAATAAATTTTTTTTCACAAGACGACGAAACGAATAATCACTCTTAAAAGACTTCTGCGACACTATTATCGGAACTAACCTTTTTGTCTATCTCAATTTAACTTACTATTGATTATAATTAATATTTATGTTTACCTTATGTGTATGTATTGTATGTATATATATTTACTACGATTTATTTGTAACTACTCATAATTCAAAAGCTATGTAATGTATGCATCAGTTGCTACTCTTGCACCTACGTACAATATCTCTTGCCTCCCAGGGTTGACTGGCAGAGATTGCTATTATAGTATTGAGTCCGTCCTGTGTACCATAATAGTGTACCGTAAGAATAAATAAATATATTTTAAAAAGAATTAACCAAAAATTGTTTTATTATTATATATATATGTATAATAAAAAAGTTAAGAAAATAAATATTGTATGCTGTTATTGACAGTTATCTAGTGACATAACTCACTACCTATTTACACCAAATAAAGAATTTATATGTTTATGAATTGAGACATGATGAATTGAATTTTTTTGCATTTGTCATTATAAGATGAATGGAAAGACAAAATGAAACAAGTCGCCTGAATTGGATTGGAAATAATGATCGAATTAAAGCTTGGCAAATTGATAATAGTGTAATAATAAAAGGCGGCGTCGAATAATCTTGGAGAGTTTTCAGATCATTTGTTATAGTCTCGGCATCTCGCAGTGGAGCGAATTAACTTGAATTATTTATTTCGCCTTGATATGTTTCAATCTAAATAAATTAATTGTAATTCATAACTTAATAAATTATTCGTAGCTCGTTATACCAGGTATTAGTTTCAGTCTCTGCATAACTAATTTTAAACTAGTGGCAAGTAATCAAAGTAACGAAACCGAATAATTGCTGAATATTGTTTTATTCATAACAGAATAATACTTAAGTATATATATAGCTACGACCTTTACCTACTCGAACTTTAAAAAAAATTTCGTTTCATCATTTTATATGCTTGTTTAGGAATTTAATTTCTTAACAAATTGCTGATATATATTTATTTCACATCGCATCTCTTAATTACTAGAATATAATCGAATCACTGTTTGAAAAGTCAGTCTCTTGAGACACAGTAAATATTGAAAAGTTATTCAAAAGTAACTGATTTGTGATTTGATAGGTTAAACATATTGTTTGTAAAAAAAAACTGTTTTTATTTATTGATTGAAAAACGTCTGTATTCTTTTATCTTACGACATTGATTCAACATTTAATACTTGTTTCATTTCTTGCTGCTGCTCTTATAATGAGTATTTTTTTAATATAACAAAAATACTACAGATAAATATATAGCCTTTATTGCTCACATTATGGTACAGTGAATTGACTTACTAAACTAATAATCTAAATGTGGGCTAAAGCCTATCCTAATAAGCGATATCTTCCTGGCAACCCAGTAGGACAAGAAAGTTAAAATAAATAGCAAACTAACAAGAAAAGTAAGAACTAAATATACGATAGCAAGAATTGTTGTTATACAGATATACATATATTTCTAATTATATACTTATCAACAAATTTTTGATACTTTAATTAATCCTGTGTGTAATGACGTAGTGCGCTCACTACGTTAGTTTAACAATACTAAACTAGCAATTTTCATGTTAACGTACTTTTTATGTATTAAATCATGATCATAGATAATTAATAAACTATTTTATTTATATTAAGGAATATAACTTTTAAAAATGCTATACATTGAAGGGTAAAGTTTTAGTGTTATGTGTATATTCTGCCAAATTTATGTACTAAGCAGCTTTCTTCAATAAACTTGACTAATTTCCTGTATTTTCAAAGACTAAAGTCATAATTACGTAAAAGTTTAAATTTAGTTAATATTCCGAAACCAATGCAAAACAGAAGTTTTGTTACCGTGACATAAATGCTCTCTTGCATATCATAAAGCAACTTGAGTCGTACCTAATCAAAGACGTAAAACGGCAATTTATTGTGTGCAGTGTTCCTTGGCAAGTTTATTGTGCAGTTCTGTGACGCCGGCAATTACTCAACCCGTATGGACTGGAACCCACACGTAACTTTAGGTGTAACTAACTTTTACCAAACCGATATGAAATAATGCAGATATACGAGGTTGATATTTACACCAACTGCCTTACGTTGAAAATTGTATGAATATACTTTTGATGACGGAAACGCCAATTAAAATCATGAACATTATTTAAAAAAATTGGTGTTCTGGTATGAATTAAAATAATAAAAGAGTTAACTGATATGAAATTGTTTTTATCCTTTTTGACATTTCATACTAGAGAGGGTTATAAAATTACAATAAAATGTGTAAAAAAACATGCTATTATAAAAAGTAATATAATAAGACCACCACTGTTAAATATTAGAAAATTACAGCTCTGTGGAACCCGTCAAGAGATGTTAAAAGTTAACAGTTTTAATTTTAAACTTTTCCGTTTCACCCGCACCCTCAACGTTTAATTTCCGGACGAAGAGTTATCAGCTACAACTAAGCCAGAAACTTTTAAAATGAGCGGATATGACCTTTGCTTTTAAAAGACGTCAACTATGTACTAAATGCATTGTTACTTAGTACTAAAATTTATATGCCCCAAACATTGTAAGGAAATATTAGTTATATCATCAGCTTGAAGTCACATGCTTTAAGGATCTTTACATCATTCCTCCAGCGGTTTTCTTTGTCAATGAAAAAATAATGATTCCTTGTATTTAAATGCCTATGTATTTAATTTTCATTTCTGATAAGAACAGCAGAGTACTGGGACAACTTGCCGGCGTCAGTGTTTCCGACCAAATACGATGTGGGCGTCTTCAAGAAAAGAGTGAATAGGCACTTACTAGATTAATGCGCTTTACCACCATAGAACATTTCACTTAACATCAAGCGGGATCGTGGTCAAACATTGACCTTTATCTTTGTAAAAAAATAATAATAAGCTATCTTGCAAGAAAAGAAATCGATTTCTGTCAAGGATGAATGGCTAGGCTACAGAAATAAAAAATCTCCTAATTTCAATAGAGACATTAGTTGGGCAATACCTAGGGATATACCTAGCCAATAGCTGGGATCAAATTATTATTAAAATTAAATTATATAATAAGCATACCACTTCAAGACTTCAGGATATAAAGAGCTTGTTATGCGTAGATCGGACCATAAATAATAATTAAAAAAGTTGTAGGCACTACACGATGGCATCAGGGCATCTGTCATCTCAGTCCCCTCGTGATCACGGCTGCTGTAAAGCGGCCGAAACAGCAAGATAATAAAATAAATAAAAAGCAACTAAATACGATAAAATCCGTAAATAATTGTTTGATAACAATCTCAAAAATAGTTTTTAATAATACTAATAAATATTGATTATACAAAACATGAAATAATCTAAACTGCTCTCTGCTTCCATAAAACTTTCAATAGTGATCTGGTAATGTATGCATGTAACAGTAAACATATTGTAGGTTTGTCTATAGCGGGGTTTTTGATGTTCACAACAGCATACTCTCTTGAGGCTTCTAATAATCTTTTTAGCATATAATTACGTTCGGATTCAAGTTTGAGGGCGCCTATTACTTCGTTCCTCTTCGCCTCGAGTCACGTCGGGGCCCAACGCTTTGTTGAAACCCTGTCACTCCGCGCCTACTACATGTTTACATTCAAACATAATTAACGTGAACAACTCTTACGTTTATACCGAGTTGCGATTCCCGTCGGCCGAATATGTATACAGCTAATATTATCTAGTACCTTTTTTATTTTTAACTTCAGTGTATCTTTTGAGATTTAATTTTATACAAATTAAGTCTACACATATGAGTAGGTTTGAACAAGTTTTTGAAACAAAGAAAGTAAGCTAAAGTTTTCTTATATCTAAGTCACTATTTCTTGTTTGAATTAAATATAAAGAAATGTATAAACGTACACATTTTGTACTTAAACATCTTATACTTAAAGAATAAATTTAATAGAGGAATGTAATGGTAAACTGTTTAATATAAATGTTTGATTATTTGTTCACTCCACTTACAGTATGAGTATTTGAAAAAAAAAATTCTTGCTTATTGTTAATAAGCAAGAATTTTTAAATCAAATCCTAGAACTTATTGTTTTAGTGTGAAAGTGCTTATATAACCAAGCGTGAAATAGTGGAAACTATTCGTGTGGACTCAAATAAGAAATTCCTCTCTCAGCTGGTCTGATCGCTAGCTCGTGAACGCTAACCGCGTCTAAGCTGAGCGTTACACTCGGATGTATCCAGAGTTGTGTTCGTGAGTAGGAAAAAAAAAACAAAATTACAGCCAATTTGTTGCGATATCCTTATGAAGAAGGCAATCCTCTTACGTGTGGAGTCATGGAGAGATTGGAAAACCGACTCACTCGACCGTCGCACATTACGAGAGATTCCTAATGACTATCTTGGAAGAGCAAAGGTTTTTCGTTTTGCTTAGGTTGAATGCGGCCTGAGATTTTATCTAAATAAGGTGGTTATTACCAAGCGAGTGAACATTTGAACTTTGATTTGACCGTGTGTGAAATAGCAGGCTACGGATATACTACTTTAGATACAATTTGTATACACGACTCTATGCACTTACTTTTGCTATCGTAGAAATCGTTCATTGCTTGTATAAATGTATTGGGATCAACATTGTCATTCGTAGCAAAATTAATACCATCTATTGAGTTTGATTGTGAAATTGTTTTATTATAACGGAATTAATATAAAAAGTAATTTATATTACTTATGTAATAGCTACTAATAAAGTTTATTATTAGCGATAATCATAAAAAATGCAATGTAACGGAGAATGTCTGTATTAGAGAGACATACGATATTAATTGGTGATGGTCAAGAATACTTGTTTTAGAGAAAATACTACTTTTTTTTCACGCGGGGGAATCTTGTTACGGACGTTCCGCCGGTGCGTATAAAATATCAGGCTGCATTCAGATTCATAGGAAAAATTTTATTATGTGACTCACTTTCAATTATTTTTGTTGATGAAGCAACGAGTAAAAAATCGTAACAAAATGCAGGAGTCAGGTCGACGTCCAAATTTCTGTAAGAACTCTCAGGTATACAGTTGATCATATAATTATTATAAACACCCATCTTAAAGAACTGTAATTTTTAAAGGAATTAAAAAGGATAAAAGAAAAGAATCAAGACCTGAGAATTTATGGCTCTGTCTCCTGATTTTCCTTAATAATAAATATGTCAATTTTCTTTTCAGTAAATTTCTTACAATCAGTACATAACTGTATGTAAGACCAAAAATCAATACTTAATTATTTATTTTTAACTGTTACTAACACTATTGTTAAGTTTAAATTACTAACTCATTATGGACCAAACAGTTGCCCAAAATAAAAAAAAATATTTTATTTATTTAATCACACTTTAAAAATATTATTAATTGATAATATCAATTAGTTTAATATTCCTGTGACGCGAACGCAGGTATATTTTGCATTGGTATTTAAATTAAATAGTCATACAGACTTTTCAATAAATGTTTGAGTCCTCATGAATGATAAAAAGACCGTTTATTAGGCTTCATGGATTGATATTTTTCATTTCAGGAATCCTTTAAAACGATATTACCGAACGATAACTCCAATTTTTTAATATGATCAATTACGGCACTGTAATGGAGTAAAAACATTAATTTAAAACTGCAAGGAGTGATACGGTAACAGCGTTAAAAATATTTAAACAGACTAATTAATAAGTTGCACAATATTAAAAAATATAAACATGTTTATCTTTAGTAAGTATAAAATCATGAATGATATGTTATTTAATTAAACATATCGATATAAATGTAAAAAAAAACTATTTATGTAATGAACGCGTTACTTTTTCTGAACATAAAGATTAGAATTTCTCGGAGACTGTTTCATTAGGCACTACCATAGCTCCTCTTTCTGTTGTCAAATAATAATGGACAAATATTACTATGTTCCAGTTTGAAGGGTGCTGTATGCTAGTGAAATTACTAGGGTAACGAGACTCATCATACTTCTCAAAGCGACCTGCGCAACTTATATAATATTACTTACCATCAAGTGAACGCCTTGCTCGTCTCATTGTATCATCATTAGCAAATAAACGACCACAGCTGGACATAGGTCTCGTTGTATCATAGAATAAAAAGAATTAAAAGTATTATTGGTAAAAGAATATATTTGCAAGAAAAACTTTAATACGTAACCAAAGTACTTTAAGTAATTGTCATCAGAGTTTATGATTACAGAAAGAAAGAAAAAATGAAAGTAAAAGTAACAATAGCTATTGAATACCTTAACGACAATGACAGTACTGTGTTTACGACTTTAGACAATTTTCTATTAGTGAAATCTTTTATAATATTTTTGAAAACAAACTTCATACAATATCTCCAGTCATAAAGAAGTTTCACTTTGTCAACAAACGAATCTTTGTTTCGTATAATAAACAAGTCATAAACATTACTTTTACTTCGGAATATTGTTGTTATCGATTATTGTTTCTGTTAATAAACATTTGTCATACCCTCATATAAATTGCGGAGGGTCTCTTACAGAAGTGAAAGTGGAGATAATGCAAGGAAACTACTTAAATACTTTAAAACAGGCTGTGAATTTATATGAAACCATATTGTGCTGGTAACCTGAGCTACTAACAGACAATGCTGGCTCCCTTATTGCATAGGTCTTAAATTGTACTGCGGTTTCAATGCATGTGCCTCTGACGTTAAATTATTGTCGCCATGCAACGTAACACCGCCTATAGTCGTTGCTACACGTGTGCTGAGCTTAATGCGAGGCTGTTATCTAACTTACGCTTGCCTATTAAATTATTTCAGCTTAGATTATTACAGGGAACATCTAAAAGTTTATAGAGATAACATTGGACAAGAAGACAAGTAAAGAAAATCTAAGAGAAATAATAATGTCTCAATAAATAAGTACTTTTAAAAAGTATGAAAAAGTTTACACAGGATACTGTTAAAAGAAATAAAAATAATTAACAAGTAAAAATATATATTTAACGGTTTCCGCGATTAGTTGTTGACAATTATAAAATCAAATAAGTATATTATAAGCAAACAAGATCTCCGACTATACTCCGAGGAAAAAAATTTAAAAAAAAATTTAAGAGTTTACATAATTTGTTATAATATTCCCTAATCAAAATGGACTTGCTTACTTGCTTTTAATTATTGTCTAAAGTAACCTGTTTGAGGGATATAAATTATTCATGTTTATATTGAGCCATCATTATCATCATCGTTTCAACCAATGGATGTCCACTGCTAAGCAAAAGTCTTTAGTAAAGTATTTCACAAAATACGATCTTGTGTTTTGGATCCAATGGCTCCCAGTGACCTATTGAGCAGTGGATATCAATAAGTTGTAATAATAATGATAATACAATAACATTAATTACCTGTAACAAATGAAACTATGAAAAAGTTTTGAGATTTTTATTTCCACGACAAGCAACAAGACAGTAGAAAAATTTGTTAAATAATTTAATTTATCTACTACTTACTGGTGGTAGGATTTTTTTGCCAGAGAACATTTAGATAGGTACCACCGCAATTCTTTCTACTGCCAAATGGTTATGTGAAGACATTACCGTGTTTGAAGAGTGTTCTATGTTAATGAAATTACTAGGGTAATGAGACTTAACATCATATGTCTCAAGGCGACGAGAGCAATGTAATGCTGTATATACCATCTTAACTAGCGCCACGTTGTTATGGGCAAGCATATCATTTATTTTCAAGTCAACGTTGTGCTCGTCTTCTCGACTTGTCGAACAAAAATTATATTATGAAGTCTCTCTGATTATCATCATACTGTTACTGAATATCTCAACTGTTAAGTAACTAATCTTTGCCTTAATTATGTAATCAAATATTATTTTTATTTGTATTCATTGCTGTAGTGATTTTAGTTAAGTGAAACTAAACTATTATATTAAATTACAGGGTTTCAAAAGTCACCAAAAAAACAAGTTTCTTCAATTATGTTTCCAATATTTTTGTTCATATGCCTTTAAATTTAAATGCATCGTATGTCTTTATCTGAATTCAAAACTCTTTTTTAAACAAAGCAAATAATAAAGATCCCAGGCTCGACCCAATCCGTTAGACAATTTGGAATTGGCTAGCTTAGTTCACACATTGTACGAGAACAATTTGGATAATAACGAAGGTCAGAGACCGGCGTTATTATTGCCAGCTCCATATCATATTCCGTGTGTAGTATTACGGCTAATTCAGTTCATAGTTTGTGTTTATCATGATCATCATTTTATTTCAAACGAAAGCGACGCACATCGCTATTATTTTTAATGACTCCACTTTAATGCTGTCGGATAACTCTGCTTTGTTTACGACCGTTTTGTGTATAAGGTTCGTTATTGGGAAAAGTAAAATATTGTTGATAGGGAACAAAGAGATACCTGTTGCGAAGCTTTTGGATATTTTTTATTTTTAGTATTTATACTCTAAGAATATTTGCAGAGAATACATTAAATATCTTCATACGGTTTATTTCATTGAACTATATTCATAATATCATCATAGTCAACATTGTCACTAAACTGCAGGGTATGGACCTCCACAGAGTGTATGTGGACAAACATTAAATATATTCATACTTATCATGAGCTATAGAACAGTAAACTTCTCATCAAATTTCTATTCTTAAGTTAGAAAGGAAATAAGTAATTAGTAGTATATAAAACGCCACAGTAACAGCTCTCTTAAAGAGATTTTTTATTCGGTATACGATGATCAATACTAATCACACATACATTTACTTTCAAAGAATGTAGTTAGCATTTTTTGAATATTTATAGTACAGTATAAACTCATATTTTTATTATGTTACTGTTATGTAACCCGAATATAAAATATAAAGGATAGACTGGTGTACTGTAGGTAATACCGGTGAGTTGTCTTTGTTACCAGAGACCGTCTGATTAGATACAACCACAGAGCTAATTTCTGTCGCTAATCAATTGTGTGCATTAACTATGTTAAAGTTTCAGATACCCTGTACGTAACTAGATAACAATACAAAGTGGTACAGTATAAACATTTTAATTGCAGTCAAATAAAATCTTACTGGTCTTAGAAGTAGCTTAGATATAAAAAGGAATCATGCAATTGATTTATATCTTTACAAAATCTGAATCGTTATAATACATTCAGCGCGTAGCTCACCTCAAAAAGTACTGAACGCGGTGATACTACTGAAAATGAAAATTTAAGTAGGAAACGATATAATAGTTTAATAATATATACTTTTAAACATTCTTTATAATATATACTTAAATACCAGCTGTATGGTGGTGACGAAAAAAATACTCGCGAACAAATATTGTCTAATACTTTCATATGTCTATTAACAGGTATCAAATAAAGAAAGTTGGATAGTAATAAAATAATTTCATTATAAACCATTTGTTAATAAGCCTTTTTTATTAAACATACTATACAAAAACTACTTTCTATATAAAATAAAGTAAAGAATTATATATAAATTACGTATACAAATACCTTTATGAATGCTCATGTGGTTTCCTCTGAATTTGGTTTCTGTTAACTAATATGTACTATGTGCGTGTATGTATGAGAACAAATTACATTCATTTATGGATAAGCTTCGAAAATTCGCTGTAAATTTTTAAATAGCCGGGCGCGGGCTTCATGAGTTAAAGCATTAAAGCTTGATTACACTTTGATTATTAAAGACTTTAAACAAAGTAAAGTAAATTATACACCTTGTGGTTTTCGTCTGATGTGTGTCGGGAAAGTTTAATGTAAATATAATTATTATCATCACAACTCGTTCATTAAAGAGGATATAATAACAGTTAATACTTATAAATAAAAAAATATGAAACAAGCTTTTGAAATTAAAACAGAACAACTAGAATTTATTTTGCTTTTTAGTTTATTTTGTAATATTATATATATATGAACATTATTTTGCCTAATTAAAGGCTTCTTATATCTAATGTAATCGTCATCATCAGCGGATAGACGTCCACTACTGAGCATTTGTTTTATACAATACTGGGGGGATTTGGGTCATCTCCCACCACGCTGGCCCAATGCAGATTGGTGGAGAGCTAGAGCCTCGTTTATTGATTAGCAGCTAAGGTTGGATTGGTTCGTGAGCTGTTGTATCGGACCCATTACACCCTTGGATCTCAGCCATGTTCTTTGTCTGGAAATAGTAATTTTGTAGTATTTTCATTACTTTTCTTCTTATAAAAACCCAACCAACGTTCGTTATCAACAATGGTTCAACTCAGGTCATGAATTTTGGATGGAAGAGTGGAAGGTGCGAATCGTGATAAAACCTGCAAACAAATTACAACGCCCAAACAAAATAATTTAAATGAATGGAGGCGCATTCTTACTAACGTTGGGGTGGGCGGCGGCGCGGAGACTTAAAACGAAGTTACAAATTAAGGCTGACATTTCAATTACATTCTTGTGCAACTATTGTCTCCGCGGAGAAGCTTCTAGAACACTTAAAGCCCTATCTCACTTTAACGTCTCATGGCTTTGAAAATAAATAGCAGCGCGACCAAGTATTTAGTCCCTGCTGCGATTTCGCGCACCAAAAGTTGAAATTAACAAGCCCAGCTTTTGTCTGATAACATTTCAAACTACAAACGCTCTTCAGTATTATTTTTAAAAAATAAATCGCCATGATGAGAATTTTTCATTATCAATATCATTTCAAACTTTGTTAAATTATTTGTTAACTTGTAGTAGCCCGTTGCAATCGCAACTAAAGGTTTTATCTCAATGAAATGTTAAATATGAAATATTCATGTCATAAACAGCGGCGTCTGTTAATTAAGTTGTCATAGCGACATCCCATTCTGCACGGACGTACGCCAAGAAAGGGAAGATATTAGTAGGATATTTTGTGACCTTTAAATTAAGACCTAATTGCTTTATATTTGTATTTTACAGCTTTATATTTGTAAGACCTTGAAATGAAGATAAAATAATGTTTGGGTCTGATTACCAAACATACTTTATGGGGTACTTAATAATATACATTAATAGTTAAAAAAACAAATGTTTTTTTGTAACAATTTTGCTTTATAAATCTGCGAAGGTTATGCCCAATTAAAAACTCATGGCTCCTTTTATTATCCAATTACGAATATAAAACAATCGGTTGGGTAATGTAAGATATATTTAAAGTAATTAACATCGAGTCTGACCTGCGTTTCAAGCAAAAGTGCCCTGCATAAAATGTCTGACTCCTTAGGCCTCGTAACTCTGACAATTAAGCCGAATTAAAAATAAGGCAGAAACAAGAGCGAGCTGTTGATTAAGCGGCATCTCGCGGCGACCCCATCAATAACAACAGTTTAATTAAATACTTTTATAAGCAACCGAATGGCCGGCATACTATTCTCGACGTTTAATTTGCTTCTTTTTTATTCCATTTTATGCTCTTTAATTTTTTTTCTCTGCTTAATAGAGTTGACGGTGAGATCTCGGCGAACATTGCGCCGCTAAATGAGGGTTTGAAACAAAGAAGTCCCACGGCTCTGATGTTTGCGCCGCGAAATAAGAACGAGCTTTGTTTGAGAATTCACAAAATAAATAAACTTCAACGAGATAACTAAGTACACTATTCGACGATAATGAATCTACTACTGGAGAAAATGTCCGGTATGTTCCCAAAGTGTTACCATTTATTTTCATTAATATTGGGGTCAGAATTTAATTTTTTTGTTCATACTTTATGTTAAGTTTTACCCCGCTCATAGACTATATCTAGACAAGTCAGAATATTTAGTGAGTACCTCATTTTGCTGAAGAAAGACATGCATTATTACTCAAACAATTTCACTATCTACCACGCTCTTTCATTTGAAATATGATAAAATTTTATAACCTTTATCAGAAGCTAGAAACTGGAGCTGCAGTGATACTTACCACCAACAATTTCAATGTTATTATAAATTTAATTAGTAAAATATTTAACGAAGTAGATTTTAAAGTACAATAAAATGTTACCAGGACTATCAAAGCTATTAATTATTGTTATCACAGAATGCACATTACAGTCACCCTCCGCTACACTGGATATCCTTTGCAGATGTATAAAACTATGTGAAGCTTTTAAACATTTGTAGCAACAAACACATTTTAAGAACAACAACGACGAAAATGTTTAAGTTATATACAACAGGCGAAGTAAAATGGACTTTAACGAATTTGAATTTGTATACATTTGAATATGCAACGAGAACAAAAGAATTATGCAGAGAGCATCACCAGAACCGACCATACAACAAATGGATAACAACAAACCAACATTTTTGAATCTTTTGGACCTTTTAATAGGGTCTGTAGTTGAATACACCAGCTTGCGTGACCACTGACCGAATTTAAGGACAACTCAACCCAAATAATAATTAAATTAACGTTAAATTTAAAACGGCCATAAATTTTGGTCAGTGCGATTGAATGGTGTAATTTGATTACGGAGTAATGGCGAATGAAAGATAAGATTTTTTTTTAAATAACTAAATTAAAAGATAAAATTCACATAAAGACGCGCACCAATGGAACCTAATTAGTAAAAAGCATACAATGACCCCTAACACTCCACACCTGGGCAATTACATCTATAAATGACTTTGATAAATAATAAAACAAATTAATTAATTACATATATTATAATTAATTGATAGTTAATATTATTAAATATTTACTACTGATGATGTAAGTATTAAAATTATTTACTAGTTATTTTACTCGAATCGCTGAGTGATAGGTCCGGGTAATGGGGGACAGTCCCAAGGCCCGAAAATTCTCGTAGGCTAGGGCCGCAGTCGGGCAAGCCTTGCAAATGACTTGATACTATGTTGCTGCAGACCGACTAAATAGGTACTATCGCAACTATTATCTCTACTGGTAAACAGTAGTATGCAAACATGACTGTCTTCCAGTTTGAAGGGCGCTGTATGCTAGTCAAATTACTGTGGTAACGAGACTTAACATCTTATGTCGTCGATGAACACAGCACGATACATTGTATACTACCCTTTTTAGCTTCACTTTGTTACAGGAAGTCATATATACTATGTAATTGATCATTTCAACGAGAAAGTTTGTATTAATATATTCAAAATTTGTAAACATGACTAGGGCGTTACTTATTATGTATATTCTCTTATAATTTTGATATTTTTTAATATTTTTATACTTACCTATAGGGTTTGATAAAGTCTTTTCTTTAAAAGAAACCGTTCGTTCATCTACAGTAAAGAAATATTGTATTTATTTGTTAATATTATAATTTTAATTTTTATTTACAAAGGTACAGGTCAATGCTTGACCACGATACCCCCTGGTGTTAAGTGATGAGGTGGATTCACTCTTTTCTTAAAGATGCCCACTTCGTATTTGGACGGAAATATTGACGCCAGAAAGTTGTTCCAGTCCTTTACTGTTCATATTAGAATCATCACCAAATAAAGTTATTACAGAATTTTTATCTTTATTTTATTGTTGTAAGTGCCAAATAATTACGATCTGGTAATATAAAATAAAAAGATCTGGGAGTTCGAGAGGAAGTATGTTGGAGAAAATAATTAACGCGCGTATATCATACCGGGAGGTAGTGTTCGCTAAATCACTACAACAGCGGTTACTGCGAGCGATAACTACAACGGAATGATACTGTGTCCTCAGTTGGAATATTGCCAGTGTATCCAGTGCATCCAGTGCGCTGGGTCGAGTTGGTTCTTCTCACGTAATCATTTTATGAATGTTATGAGTTTCACGTGCACAAGATACGGTGCGCAACGGCCAACGTATTATTTATGCACGCCACGTTTAGAAATACGTGGATAAGATTACTTGTAATTACATTAGAACTTTGACGAGTAGAAAGCTTTATTGTTGCTATAAGCTCATTGGTCTAAGTTGCTAAGTTCAGTTTAGGTATGCTACACCGTAGTGCCCAATTTCACCGTGAATACCTGACTCTCAAGTAACTTGTGTAACATAACGAAACAAGCACATTGGTACGGACATTTATTTAATTTATTATGAATGTCTTTCTCATTAAATTCTAATACAGCTTTCTTTATGAGAACTACTGTAACATTTATTTGGTTCTTATAAAACAAAGTTTAATAATTTCATAAAAAAATCTACTACTATAATAAGTGTTAACTTTATGACGTAATCATCTCAAATATAATATAAAAAGTAATGATCAACAATAAATTATCAAAAGAAAATAGTTTTAATTTCTATTGGATCAGAATTATTTTCCAAAACTGAACGAATGTTACCGGAAGCTGCAGGATACTTATAACACAGGACTTATTGGTAAAATTCCTCAGTGGTGGGTTATACCGAGTTGTGTACGATAAACATATGACAAAGATAATACTATTTATTTGTTATACATGGTCCAGCAGATTAGTTAGCTATATCAATGAGTTGATTACATATTGCGAAGATAGGATGGCGGAAAGATTGAGCGGAGACTATATGTAAAGTGCAAGGGAGAAGTAGAACTACGGCCTGCTTGATAGCAATGGTTGCGTTGGGAATCAATTAGAGAGGAAGGAAGTAATGATCATGATGTGCACATACATAACAAAAATTTCAAATAAAAACGATTGCATAGTAAAATCTTAAAATAGTATCTTTAAGACATCGATCTTGAAAAGTCAAAACGTGTCCACCTTCTTTCGTAAAATCGTTTTTGTCAAATTGCGTTTAAATAAATACCAGGATTACTATTTTCTTTATTGAATAAGATAATTTTTAAACTGCTTACTTATATTTAAAGTCTTTACTTTTTATTATTTTACTATAACTTGAAGCCTTATCCGTATGACACTTACCGCGCAATAACACCCGCAAACCGCGGAAACAACTTTCCGACGTAGTTTTTCAAAAGTGGCTCCTTCAGTCGCAAACATTTACGTTGAAAGAGTTTTCAACGCGATTTTGCAATTGAAATTGAGCGAATGGTACGGGACGGTCGAGAATTCTTGCGATGCGTAACGTAATTGTCCATTTCAACTTATCCTTCCTGTTTGAAATATTTAAATTTCTTCCTCTTTCCTCTCAAACAGCAAAATGCACCGCTGTTTTTGTTTCGTTATTATAAAACTCTGCATCAGTTTTCTTTTGCTAAAGAAATACTTCTTTGTTATGTTAAAAAGAAATATTGTAGCTATTAGTTTCTCCTTCTTCATTGTTCTTTGATGTCATGTATTGAAATGATTAATTTCCTAGAAACGAACGGAAGCTTTTCTTTTAGTGTTTTAGTATCCGCTTCATTCTTAACATAAAGGAATTAGAGCTGTTAAGTTTTACCTAGTATTTTTAAATTAAAAAATCTTGTTTTGTAGTCATTATATTTCTTAGCTAGATAATCTCAATACTGTTCTTACTTTTACTTGTTCACCAAATATTGTAATGAAGAATAACTTAGCAACCGAAAACAAACACCGTGAGTTGATTACTTTCTAAATAACCATGACTTTATTTACCAAAATTCATAACTGTATTGAAGTGTTCCTGGTTAAATTTGAATATATTTTTGAACTACAATAGAAAAAATACCTCCGCAAAAATTCGTATTTAAATTTTTTTCAAAAACGTAGCAGTTTAAGCAGATGTTAATTTTATACAAACAGAAATTTTAATGTGAATGCGAAAAATATTTTATTTACACAGGCAAGTAAAATTTGCTTGTGTTCTTGTGCAAACATCACTTGATCTCAAATAGGTTATAATTTACATAAACCATATATAATATTTCAAACTCCTTTGAGGTGCAATAGCTAACTTTGTGAAGCTGAGACCTCTGATTTGATTCCGGGTCTATATAAGTTGGAGTAGAATAACTTTAGATTTTAGAAAGGCACCTAACTCCTCTTCTCCTTTACGTTAGCCAAACCGTTTTAATATGTGAGTATTTATTATAAGCACAGACTTTTAAATTTTTTTACACATCAAGTATAATTTTGATATACCTATTTTCGAAAAATATGTTTTAGTAAAAACTATACTTTTATTATTGTAATATACTTACAAGCAAAGGATACAAGAATAGCTTGGTAAAATGCTGCGGACAGTTAATTAACCTGGTGGAAAGGAGGTAATAACTTTACAGTTAGTATCCTTTCATAAGTTCATTAGGAGCCACTGTGCTAATACTCTTTTAATCAGATAATTTAATGAAATAACTTACATTGTTCATATCAATTACTTAACGTCATAGCATTATTATTTAACATAAGTTTCGCTGATTTGATTTTATCAGATATCATTCTCCACGGATTTTGACTTTCAATTATTATATTGTTGATGTTTTCGGATAGTGTAATACATATATATATATATTATAAGTATTATTGAGTTCAAGGTATATGTTGTATTATAATAGAAATTCTTTTCAAAGATAGTAATCACATGGTAATTTTTTTATTAAACGCAAGGAAGTATTTCGTAAAGATTTTTTTTTTCAAATTCGTAAATTTTTAATAATTTTGATAATTAAAAAGTTCTATACATAATCGAGGGGCAATTTTGGAAGAATCATTGAAATCCCTTTGTTTTTGTTATTACCACATAGCTAAATATCATAATGAAAAATACCTATTTACTTTGACAAATTTAATAAGTTTAGAAAAAAAAAACTTTGATAATTGTATATGCAAACACATCGAATACAGTTAAACTGTCAACTGTTGTTAAATACCGTTTGAATGATATAACATATTAAAACGTAAATGTTTAAAAAGTTAACGTAGTAATGAAAAAATACACCCAGTGAAATACTCCCACGAACATCAATAACATATCTCGGAAATGAATAGAGTGGGATCAACTCAATCTATCCGCGTTCACTAATTCCGTCTAACATCTTAAACATAAATGATGTATATGTGAACGCCCATAGACGCAGTGGTTAATTATCGACTGACCGCGCTAATGTGATAACGTCCAAAGTTCGGTTTTGATGAGTCCATCACAACGAAAGCTCGACTCCTCTCCCATTAAAGCTGAACTGAGAATTAACGCTATGAATCAGTTTTAAGGTATAGTAAATAAACGATTCAATTAACTATCAAAATTACTTTCTTAACATGGAATTGAAGGGAACCGGTAGTTTGGAAGCAATATTTCTTTAATGTAATGGAAAAAATTTATTCTACTTTATATCTAGAAATAATATTATGAACCTGATGATAGACTAACTTTCCGTTATTTTATAAAATTGATCAATCACTAAAAAAATAATTGTCATCATCAGGGTCACCTATCGAAGTACGGTAATTGCTTCTATTTATCTTTACCTTTTGAGATCGAATATGGAAAGAAGAAATCTAAGCAAATAGTGTAGCTGGAATAAATTAGCCGACTAAGAAGCTGAAGTGGCAATGAGCTGGCTATACCGAGGACTATAGAATAGGCAGGAAGGCCATTGAGTGGAGACTAAGGTTTGACAAGCGTAGTATAGGATGTCCGAATAAGGAAGCGAAGGGAAAAAAGACATCAGACCAGTTATATTGGAAATTGATTCGGCGAACCTATGTTCAACAGTAAAGTGAGATGTGTTAGAACTTGAATTCTGCGTATATATGAAAACGGAAGACTCTATAGTCCAAAACATATAAGTTTATATCCCCAGGCTCATACCAAGTTTCACTTTAGACACCTATGTACCTGTGCTGTAAAGATGATACCTTAACATTGTATGTTCTGTAACCTTTTATTAATTACGAACATGCTCTTTAACCTGTCTTTTAATTTTCCATTACGTATCTTTACATAGTTTTTATCAAGATTTATAAAAAAAACTTACACGAAAGATTATAAATTTTATTGAATTAGTATTCTTAGTAATTACACCTCTTGAATTTATAACGCGCTTTAGTTGGGATGCGCCCGAGTCGGTAACAAGACGGCATAATGATACGGACCGGCGTTCGCCTGCGCACTTCACCACCTGCTCAAACATTGCTAGGGACACAACAAATCTCCACAATTCGATTCTTAATTTATCGACAGTAATAAAGTATATAATATTTTAAACCATACGTATATGGCTAATACAAAAAGAATGTATGAAATGAACCAGTATTTAAGAAATTTCCATTCTCGATTTTCTTTTTAAAAATGTGTTGCTTATAAGTCTTCCCTTTCATTCTCTAATGATTTATATTCTTAACTTCTCTGATAAAGTATTTTTGGATGTACGATGTATTTATAAATGTTAGTGTATTTGTTAGAAAAACAGCTATTGTATTGTTTATGACTCCATCATCATCTATAACAGCTTTCGGCAGTTCAATGCTGAACATAGATTTCTCCCAAGGAATGCCATTTAGCCCGATCTTCTGCTATACGCTTCCAAAACATTAAAGCGGGTATGACTTCATAGTATCATAGAATTAGAAAAAAAATGTAGTTAAATATATTTATTATTCATCTATTTCTAATGTAACCGCTGTCCAAGTATTTACTTAAATAATATGAAGATTATTCTATAAAGTAATTGGAAGGAGATAGCTTTGTACGCAGATCAATGTATATCTTTGTTCATTATATTTATCTTTTAAAAATGTTGAGAGCAGTTTCGAAAATTTTTTAAGAGATGATAATAACAAAAACATTTTCTGGTGAAGGTGTTACAAGCAAAAACATCGACACACAAAACACCAGAGGTCGGCATCCTTATAATAATACCTTGTTAGCGGCTGTTAGTCATTCCATTGCGCGGTGAGGCCGCGCTAAGGAGAACGAGACTCTTAATTTGTGTTGTAAAGGTGTGATTTCTGGTACCGCCAGGAAGTGTTAAATAATTATTTAAATCGGTCCCTTATCGATCGAGCTCGAACAGGATAATTTACTCCTTAAAGGGTTAACCAACAAGAAGAAAAACAGCTGCTTCACAATACTTATTAATTTGAAATTTTTATTCACACCGCTTCTAACAAAAAGCGTGTCGTTAAATGTGACTGAAATTGAACAGGTTTTTTGTAACTTTATTAACACACTGCACTTATTAACGAGCATATTATTAGTTGATTTATTTATAATAACCAATATAAAGGTTTTATATTTATTTAGTTTTTAATAATTCCCTTTTGCTGGAAAGCACTAAGGCAGTACCCATCGTTTTGTATACATGTTATGTCTCATAGTGTTGTACATATATCATCCTAACTACTAGCAAATCACATACACATAAATTAATTATCAAAAATAATGTACCCGGTGGTTAGTTAAAGAAATGTGAAATTAGGCATAATATATAATTCAATTATACAATAAATATTTCGTAAACTGTAGGTAAGTAGCGTTATTATGTTATCTAAAGGTCTTACAAATCTCCTTAATTTATATCTAAAACATAATAAGAGGAAAATCTTATTCAATACACTATAACCAAGAGTGTCCCGGTCTCCTCGTAGCGTTATTTATGGCCTACACTTCTTCGGCATCAAGCATCTATAAAAGTAAATAAAGTTCATGAAATAGCTATAAATCTGGTACAAAGAGGACGATATTATACCGTGTGCCCCGGCAAAGGCGTGCTTTTGGTGAGGTATGGTAACATTCTGACACCGCATTTGAATTATAAATGCTGCTACAATAAAGACCGGTCGTGCTAAATATTTTCATAAATAATATACAGAATGATTTATCGCTAGCGCCTACTATATTAAGACTGACATCGGATACTTTTGGATCGTATAAACTGAGGAAGTTGCTCCAACTTCTTATTTGTTTTAGACGTCACAAATCATTTTGTCGTTTTACTACTTTATCTTTATAGATAAACTAATAAGGATGTTTTAGATCTTTTTTTTATATTTATGTGATCTTACGGGCAATAAAGAGAACCACATAAACATTACTACAATTAAAACTCTTAATGGTCGATCTCTGTTGCTGAAGACCGTTTTTGGAGATACCACCGCAGCTCCTATTGCAGCCGACAAACAGTACTGTGCAGATATTACTGTGTTCCGATTTCAAAGGCACTGTAAACTAGTGAAATTACATGGTTAACGAGACTTAACAACTTATCGAAGCGACAACCGCAATGTAATGCTGTGTATACCATTTTAACTAGCATCACATTGTAATGGACAAGCGTGTTACTGACCTTCAGATGAACGTCTTCCTCGTTTCCTATTTTATCTTATATCGTATTTAGAAACTGAATATTTTTAATATCTTCTCTATATAAAAAAAACTTCAAAAATGTAATCATCAATTATTTTACTGCCTTACCTTTGTCATCAGATTTCCCTGGAGAACTATACGTTTGTATTCCACCAAGCTACCGTTTGATATAGTAAATGATACGTACTTAATTTAACTTATCTTATTACCATTTTACTGCACGTAGTTCCACTAAATTTAAATTCAATAAGTTATTAGTAGGTAATAGAGCATAATGTTTACTATTATTGCAAGATTATTTAGTTAGGGTCCATTGTAAGCTCAATTTATTTATATTTAATCATTGATTCAGGTTGTCTTTTCAAATTAAGATAAATTTAAATAAGCAAATACTGAACGTATTTAAATTTTTTAAGCACTATGCTCTTTCGTGTACTATTGATATTACTAGCTTATATGCATTTCATTTCATGTAAGAAAATTTTTGGTTAAAAATGTGATATAAAGGAATATTATGAGCATATAATAAACAATCAACAAAACCTATTTAATAAAACAGGCTATAAAGAACTTTATTTATTGACCATGGCTCTCATTAGTAAACTTAGACTGGGGTATCTAACCAAAACAAAAAAGTTAATTTAATTAAAAAATTAGATGTAACTTTAAAATTCTCGAAGTCGGACGGTACACTTAAAACAATTTCGAAGATCTCCAAAAACTTAACAAGCCGCTTATCGTATAATTTGGGTCGGGAGACCACTTTATTGCTAGGCAGCTGGTGCGCGAACCTTGCAACGTAACAATTTTCACATTTAAATATAACTATAAGACGTCGTCGTATAGGATCGCGTTTAAATTTTATTGGGTAGCCATTAGTCCGGTATTAACGAGCCCAAGATCGAACCGGCTCGAATACGACGGCAATTTGTAAACTGAGAAGGCAACAGAGACCAAGTAAATGTTTTGAAATAGACCCTTAATTAGCTTTTATTAAATGTTATACATTTTTAAACATTTAAAAGAGCCGTCGCTCAGATTGGCCCGTCGACGTGGACCTATGATTACTGTTAATCAGGAGTTCAGTCTTAATTATGATGAAAATAACATTCAAACAATTTATTCTAAATATCACAGGATGTGAAAGTTGATCAAGAAACCGTTATAAAGATTTTAAACTACTACAGAAAGTTTTTTTTTAAATTTCTTTTATTTGATCTAATTACAAAATTTGTAACTTTATATAATACTTTATTGTGAAAACATAAAAGAAGAGAAGTCCCAAAAACTTGTGACATGTTTGTGATGTTTTTGTCTAAAAATGGTAATACACAAACTACTGACAAACTATAGAATTTTGGAACAAAAAGTTTTAAAAGTAAACCAATTCGTGGAAACAAAAGTGAAATTTTAAAACAATTCAAAAGTAAATTTTACAACAGCAGTAACCTTGTTGAATTTCGAAAGTGAAACCAGTGAACATTGTTATACGTTTTGTCCCAAATTGTCTAATGGTAGTTATAAATTGAACAATTGCTTCAACTTTGAGTTTATTGAGTACGTTTAGGAACAATGTTTACATGAAGAAAGGTTGTCGAAATTTTAGGCTATTTATTTGGCTTCCTAAAACGGCTACCTACAGCTTTAATAAGCCGAGAGCCGACATAAGTTTTATAGGCGGCAGTTATCTCGAGTTTCGGGAACAGCACATTCTGACACCGGAGCAATTACTGAGCATGGATGTGGAACAGGAATCCAACAATGAAGATGCTTACTATGTAATCCATACAATCCGAAATAATCCATATATTTTTAGTAGTAAATCAAATAAGTTTTAAACTAAAATAGATCAAATCTAGTTGTAACTATATCACTAAGACTAAAAAATTCAATTTATCGGAGTTTTTGGTAAAACGTTTGACTGTTAATAAATAGGAAAAAATCAATGACATCTGTTATATATATGATAATAAAATAAGTTTTATTAATAAGCGGCCATCTTTTGTTGATAAGTTACACCGAAAATCAAGTACAAAAGAACAATAGGAATCAATTTCTTACCTAATTCTCATCTCTGTTACAAAGCATTCCCTGTGGAGTTTCTTCAAATTGTCGTTAAGCTGTGTTACGTGTAATTAATTACCGCCTTAGCGGAAGAATTCCTTCTGTCGTTGCCGTAACAATAAAACGCTTTCAGATTATGATATGAAACGTTGAAAGCTAATTCAAGAGGTAATAAATCTGAGACTTGTTAATTACTGAACGTCTTCGGAGGCAGCCGTAAAAGGCTTTTCCTTTTGTTTTAGGCGCAGAGCGTTACCTACTTCAAAGAATGTTTTATTATTAAGTTAGAGCGAGTCCACGACAGGATAGCATTGTAAACTAATTTTACTCTGCAAACTGCAAAGTTATCTTACCTGCTGAATTAAGAAGTGCTTATAAAAATTCTAGACTCGACTTCCCCTGGCTCTCCTGTTATTTTATTAAATGACTTTGAAAGGAAAATATGTCAATTTCGCTAAAAGAATTAAAAGTTACCTGTCTTTATTAACGTACTAACAAGTTAAGTTTTCTTCGTCTTTAATCCAGTGCCATTAAGAATCCTTTGAATGTAAATTAGTTAATAAAAGCTTTATATAAGTTTATAAATACACAAATTCACTTCTGTTATAATTATGACAAATTACTTTCATTAAGATTTTAAAACATCCATTTACACACATGTTGTATTGAAATGTTTTAACAATTTTAGAATCTCAAGTAAAATTACTAATTCTGAGTACATTAATTATGTACTTGTTAAATATTATGTTGTATTGTTACAACATAGAAGATTATTATGTTCTGGGGGACAGTTAATTTACACTTAGCTGATAATTACATCTATAATGATTAGGTACACTTTGGTCTCTCTCTCTCTCTCTCTCTCCCTCTCACACACACTGTTCTCCAACCACTTACGGGGCCGTACACTCAGTAATAGCTAACAATGTAGGTGTAATAAAACCAGAATCAACTGTTTGTGGATATATCGGTTTATATTTAGTACTACTATAAATACACGTTGCAATAGGCGTAGACAACGGGAAAGGGGCCGGCGCAAGCGGAGCATAACCTACGACGTTTTTGTTCTATAACGAGCCTTCAAACTACATATTATTACGGCGTCACCATGTCAGGCCCATATCAAGCCTACATCCGCCCATATTCCGCTCACAATCTGATTTAGTTTGTTCAGAGTAGTTTATTTGGATAACGTTCTAAATCATTACAATTTAATGAGTTCCGTTCGTTTGTATTAGAACCCTGTCTTTGTTATACGTAAACAGGTTTAAATGATGTTTCCTAAATAATTATCTGACAGTTTAATGTATATACTATTATACTTTAAAGTTAGTTATAAACAATTGTTCGGGGACACCTGTTTTGTAGAAAGTAGCTTGATCTTGTTCGGGCAATCGTTAATGTACTTTTAAGTAGAGATCCCTGCTTTGATTGATGAGTGGTATTGTCCCTCAATTTGTTCGACGCTAGATAACCGGGCCGGTTATAAATTATAAAATGATCCAAATTTGTTTATCTTAATTAAGATTAATGACTCTGTGTAAACAAAACAAAAATGCCGGGCCTGTATTTAATCGGCTGAAGGCTTATCTTCGTGTATATACAATAGTACATATATTTGGGCTCTGTATCGGGACATGGAAAAATATTATTCAACAATGTATTTGCATACCGTGAGTGATATTGATGGGGATCTCTGAAAGATATCAACTCGGCGGAGAGATTTACGGGAAATGCATTACACACGTCTCCAGTGTGTCGTAAAAGGTGATATGGAAGTAATCTGTCACAGTTAATTCGGACAGTTTTACTATTTACGTAAAGTTTTAAATAATTGTTAATTTGTTTCAATTTAGTGTATCATCTAACTAGATATAATAATTGTATTTACATACAATTAAACTCGAAAATAGAGAATTCCATGTGCTATTTAGATTAGTTTTTCTGAATACACAACTGACGATTAGATTATTCTGGATGATGAAAACGATGGCAAAAAATAGTGTCTCCTTTATTCAATTAAAGTAGATTCGGGTAAAACCAAAGTTTGTACTTGAACAATGTTAACGTAAGAAAATACGTAACTTTATTTTCTCTAACATCACAAAACAAAAAGGAGAGGAACATTTAAATTTAACCTATTTTTCCGTTGTTTGTTAACATTTCATTGGGTGTTATAAGAGATTTCTGTACATGCCTGTAACTGGCTTACATACCAGTACTTAATTTTATACCTGTTAATTTTAAGCTTGAGCTTTGTGTGTATTGCTGTTGGTGTGTCTAAATAAATAAATAATAGAAAAGAACTAACGTCTTCTTTTTTATTAAAGTTATAGCTATGTTCGAAACAAGATAATTATCTAAATAACCATATAAAGCCATTTTATAGTACGTAAGAAGATTGTAGATGACGATTAAACTGGAAATTACCAAATGTAAAATGCGAATGGTTAATTGACCCTGGCAATGTGAGGACGTACCGAGTACCGTGGCAGACTTCATTAAACGCTGTAACGCGTGTACACCGCGGCCCACAGCGCAATCCCGAAACTAATCTCTTTTGTTTGCATTTTGTACGAGAGCCAAATCTGAAACGTAACTAGAATCAGGCGGAAGATGGACGAAATAAGCGCACAGCTTGATTGTAGTCAGATTGTAAACATTTCACACGCACACGTTATTACAGCGTACACCATATACTAACAGACGTTCGAATGATTATTTGAACTGTAACACGTTACAGAAGTTTATTTATTATTCTTGACAATCCTTACATACATATTAAAGCACTTTGACTGTCTGTCTATATACATATATATTTATTCAACGAGGCGACGACGCAAGCAAGGCTTTGACCTGATGGTAAGTGATTCGCTTCCCCATAATAACGAGGTGCTGGTTGGGATTGTATACACTACACCACATTACGCTCATTGCATTAAGAAGTAAGTTGTTAAGTCACGATCCCTAGTAATTTCACTAGCTTACAATCCAAAACAAAGTAACATTACTATTTGGAGATGGAAATAGGAACTGCGGTGGTATACATAGTCTCCAGCAAATGAGACCTGCTAAAAGTAAAGTCTAAAAGTTCTCTTTGAAATATTATTTTTCCAAAGTATATCTTTAATTGTTTTTGGATCTCATTCTATATATATATTAATAATTGGGAATATCCGCTATGAATTCTCAATTTACAATTAATGCCCATTTGCATTTTGTGAAACACTTTAACAAGATTTCTTTTCGTCTCACAGAAAAGCTGATTCAGTAGAGCCAACCATCAATTTGCATTGTGCCGTATAGCTGACTCGTGCTCCCGATTGTGTTACCAATTTATGTGACACTCTCTTTAGAATAAAGAAATTCCACTTCTCAACATTTTATGTTGACCTTTTGGTTGGAATTTGCTAAAATAAAAAGGGGAGCTTTATAATAAAAAAAGGAACGTTTGTATGAAAATAAGATTTGCAGTCTAGAACATAATGCTGCTGAATAACAAAATGTTTGTTTAGGATAGGAATTTCTTAACCAGCTTCCAGGGTGAGCCGTGCTTATCTGCCCGTTGTAGGTGTGATTTTGGAGGCTATTCTAGTGGGTTATAAAATGAAAAGAATAAATATTAGTGTTATTATTACTACGTAGTTTGTTTACCTTGTCAGTCATTGTTTTTTAAATTCCCTCTCGAAATGTTGAAGATTATTGAAGATAGAATAAGTGTCAGCATATTATATTATAACAAATTTTTCACTAAAATAAATATCATCGTATTCTGTTTATTAATCATAAGTTCCTTAGAAGCAACAATAACGAATTCCCATGGAAAATATGACCAGCTGTAATATTATTTATGTTAAATTTACCAGCTAAATTTCTTACTAAATTGTAATAAAATAAATCATGAGAAAGTTAACTTTTCTTTTGTTCTAACAAAAACATTTTTAAGTAATCTTTGGAATAAGATAATAAATAATAACTTTCTAGGTATGTACCATCGCAGCTACCAAAAAGTAGTGTGCAAACATTTCTGTGTTCCGGTTAGAAGGTGCAGTATGCTAGTGAAATTACTTGGATAACGAGACTTAACACCTTTTAGCTCAATGCGACGAGCGCAATGTGGTGCTGTCTATACCGTCTTTTCAAAGCAACGTTGTTATGGTGAAGCGTATCACTTACCATCACGCAAACGTCTTGCGCATCTCACCGCTTAAAAAAAGCTAAATTAAAATCGATCCCGCCGCTTGAAATCTAATATCACATACCTACATTTTTTATACTCTTCCTCGATCTTTATTTATTTATCTTTATAACCCCTAACAAGTCCGTATTGAGAAACATTGCAAAATTTCTTTTAATGTATAGCGTTGTCTTATCACATATATTGCAATCGCATGCATTTCGCGTTTAGTTTGAATTGTTGAAAAAAAAATCGATGGATGTTGAATCAAAATGGCGTTATTTAGTTAAAGGAGTCGACGTTTGCATAATCGACGTTTAGTACAGGTGCATTGGCAGCTGATTTAGGTACGAATCGAAGCGACAAGACAGTGCTCTCGCTTATAAGGTAATAAGCTGGTAGCGATATTTTTTCTTATTGCACCAACTCGACAAGCCCGCTGTGTTTACGCGGGGCTTAGAAAGGAGTACGTACATGTTGACGATTTTGCAGCTTTTTAAGTTGTCTTATTTTTAAGCTACCTGTACCTACAAAGGATCTTACGGAGATCTTTTTAAAGGAAAACCTAAAGTTCTTTATTCTTTTGTATATAATTTTCTTGATAAAATACTTCACTGCATATGGTTTATTTTTGGTAAAATTAATAAAATAGTTATATATAACTAATGGTTACCCGTTGCATTCGCAACTAAACAACTAAAAAATAAATCATTGTCATCATCATTTCAACCGATGGACGTCCACTGCTGGATATAGGTCTCTTGTGAAGTACTCCACAAAATCCTAAAAAGTAATATGAATAATACAAATTAATACGTTCGAAACGTTGTTACCACAGCTGTATATGTTTAAATATAAATATATATATATATACAGCATACGTTTGAGATTAAGTTGGCAGAGCGACATCCCTTTCTGCACGGATGTACGCCAAGAAAAGTAAGATAGGGAAAGAAAACTGATGCCTTTGTAATATATATTAATTATGAAAAGATTTTTTAAATCACTTTTTGTAGTTATACAATACTTCTTACCTTATTAATGAAACACAGGTATAAGGAAAAGGAAGAATTCTTTATTTTCTGATGAGTATAAAATATATTTTTTTAAGTTAAATAGTTCTTTAACTTCGATGTTTTCTTATAGTAAACTGCGATATAGTTTTTGATGTTAAAGCATAGTAGTACACTACTATGATTTAAAGCCCAATCACTATTGTCTTAACGACTCCAACATTATAACTGGTCTAAAAGCCCGAGTAAACTGATCCTATGCAAGAAGAAACGAAATGTTTTGTTCAAAAGTGAGGGATATCGAAATGGTTTTTTTTTGAATGATGTTTTTGCCCTCGACCACTATTATGGCCGTAAGAGCTTCATTAATTCCAGGACTCGCAGATCCAGACTCCGCAAGCTGAATATTAATAAGAAAAATATAAAGGAGAGAAGAATGCCGAGGGAAGAGGATTTGTAGAGGGACGAAGAAATGGATAGATGTAAGTGAGAAGATAATTTTAATGATATATATGTGGATATCGAAATTTAAATTAAAGTCTGCTTATATAGGTCCGATGGTAAATAATATTTTTTTGCAAAATAATGAATATAATTAAAATAAAAGTAAGTTCTTTTAAATAATATTTTAAATCGTTGTAATTTATAACAGATACGTATCGCGATATACTAGTCAGTGTATGTAAGGAATATCGTAACGATAGCGCACAAGGTGAGCCCCCCACGTCGCGACAATCTATAGATACCGGCCACTCAATCTCTTACTCCTTACAATGAAACAAGGTACTGGATGTGACATCAATATTTTTATATTTCATCATCATCAACAGTACCGTTATTATAATTTCAACCGATTCTCGTTCATTCTTAAAATCACTGTTTTAATTCGCAACATATTGTTATGTACGAATATCTTTCAAGTATGTCAAATAACAAATGTTCACGACTATGTTTTATACAAGAATAAATCTTTAATTTTTTTATCCAAAACTCTGGTATTTTTTAGTTATGCCTTCCAGAAAAAAAAATATTAAACGATGATAAGAAACGAGCAAGGCATTTACCTGATAGTAAGTGATACGTTTGGCCATATTAACGTGGCGCTGGTTAAGTTAATATACACTGCACTAAATTACGCTCTTTGTATTGTGACATTAGTTGTTAAGCCTTGTTACCCCAGTAATTTCACCATCATACAACACCTTTTAAACCGTAACACAGTAATGTTTGCTTACTGTTTGTCGGTTGCAGTAGGAGCTGCGGTGGTACCTACTTAGATAGTGTCCGGTAACAGAGACCTACTAACAATTTCTATACCAAGAATTAATTGTTGTAGATCACCAAAAATCAGTAACAAAAGACCATTTTGCAGAAAAGTTTTTATATTAAAAAAATCGCTATCTTTTAGTGTTAGTACAAAGGACATCCAGAAAGAATTTTAATTCGAAATCTTTAAATCACAATGTATATATTTCGCGAGGCGAACGCCTGCGAATGTATCTACTTTAGCGACGTAAAGAAACCAATTAAATACATCTTGATATTGTACCAGTAGATCATTAAAGTGTACATGGCTTGTTAGGGTCTCTATTTATACAAACTGGGGTGCTAACTCACTAAGAGAGTCATGACTTCAGCTCACATGTTTAACAATTGTTCCCGTTTCTAAGGAACTCATGTTTAATACTGTTTGGTAAGACATTTAACATACTTATCACGAATGTCTCTTTTAATGACCCTCAAAGTTGCTGCCTCCTTAAAATTTTTAAAAATATTATGATAATACTAATTATATTAATGTAATATATGAAACTTTAAAATATTTTAAAGTAAACAAATTGAAACTTAACAAATATAACGTTTAGGTAAGTTTGGATCTATTTGTAGGCTTTATTTGCAGTGATGATACTTAATTATACTCAAAAATGTGTTAAGAAAAACGAATTTATTCCAATTATTTCTGAGAAATTAAAACGTAGACAAAGACTTCTTCATCTTTTACTTTATAGAATTGTTTTTTTTTTTTTTTGAAATTTGTTGAATTGTTTTGATGATAAACCAAATATAAATAAATTATTACTTAATATAATTAATTCGGCAACAGTTATAGAATTAGTGATTGTTTTTGTTTGAAGGCTACCATAGTTAATAAATTAAATGGGGCATCGAAATATAGTTCAATTTTTATTTAAAGATTCCTTATATACGCATACATGAAAACATGTAAAGGAAATGTTTAATGATAAATTGAATTGTATAAACAAAAGCTAATTTTACATTGAAAAGAGTTTTCATCTGGTAAACCATGGCAAAAGGATTAATAATAATTAAGAAGTAATAATGTGTATGCACCAGTAGTTAATTATCTTTACAAAATTAAAGTAAAGTTTCATATAATAACTTCTTTGGAATTCTTTTAGTGAAACTAACGTTCCCGTAATAACATAAGGAACCAGTGCTCTACTGTTCATTAATTAAACGTTCACCCTCGTTATTATCAACACCTGTTCTTGAAAAGCGTTTAATAATGACGTCAAGCAGCAGCTGTGAACGGTTGTGGCACCAGCGTCGGCAGAACGTTAGTTTTCCACTGTGAAGTCTGTAGGAAAATTGAAATTAAATTAATTGTGTGAGAGCCGGTTAAATCTGAAAAGATTCAGCGCTATTTCATTTCATGAACATAATAGTCTGGTATTTATTGTGACATTAAAACTTAATTTTGACGAATGATGATAAATTACTAAATATTCTATAATCAACTCAACACAAAGAAGTCACCGGTTCGATTCAAGGACATGTCATGGAAATTTAAATCGTAATTTTTATATATACAAATATGTAATACGAATCTCATTTTTGACATTGTGATGATAAAATCGCTCTATTTTGATTATTAACATAACATGCTTCACCTTCATCGTTTTACTGTTTTTTAACCTAATATCTACTTGCTTTAGGTCACTGTAATTCACTTAAATTAAAGTTGTTATTAATTATAATTTATTAAATGGTCCTGTCTTTTTATAACTTCGTTTTCAACCTTCTATTAGAGAATGCTCTCATAGATATTGAACATAGCTTTCATTAATCGATTTTCCACGACGAGATTCATTGATGTTGGTATACCTATTATTATTTTTCAATATATGAGGTTATATAAAATAACTAAACAAAAACAGAAGCTGATGAAAATAAAGCTCCGAAGAAAAAGAATTCCGAGTAAAAATCGAGAACGGTATTGATGGAGCTAATTATAAAATGTAATCGGAATCGATTCATTTAGTCGATTGAGCAAGCATCGAGGTCTCGATTACAGACCGGCTTGCCACCTTATACGAAACTGGAGTTACATCGCCGAATGATCGGCTGATTCTTTAATTAGTTGCTTATCAAGATCGATATTCGGTTGGAGCAATCCACGGGATGAATCCGAGCATTAAACCGATCTACACGAATAAGACCATATTTGCATATAATTATTTATACGATAAAACTGTACTTAAACAATTATAATAAACAACCTCTTCTATGTTTCCATAATACGTATTTGGTTTCAACTATCTCTCCCAAGAGGAGAGAAACAAGAGCATCAATCCAATTTCACTAGAACCCAAGTCAATTTTCCCAAAATGTTAATCAAAATGAGATGCTAAGTGAAGGTTGAGTTCGTTTATGAAAGCTCATGTCTGGGCATGTATGGACTAGAAAATGAATAGTTTAGCAGTAAGAAAACGCTTTACGAAATCATAAAGCTGGTGGAAAATCAGCAAATTTAATTAAAATATCTCACATAAACATAAAAAAGACATCAATCTTTCGTTTTCACATTAATCACTTTCTTGATACGAGGCCGATATATACATGTTAAAGTTTACAAACACTTCTTACTGTGTAAACGAGTCGTTATTTTATAAATTTTGTAATTTTAACGAACACGGCATGTTTTGGCTGTAGCAATCGTATCTGGGAATTAAAATGTAGCTGTTTCCAATCGAATAACACCAGCTCTCATTACCGGTGGCGGGTGATAAGATCTCGAAACCTGCGCTCTTGCTGTCACATGACAAAATGTCCACTGAATTGTTAAAACTCTTATCTAAATATAATCTCAAACTCAACCTTTAATCTTTTCTTACATAGGAGAAAGGAAAGGAATCTCCTAGTAATTATTTTAAATGAGATTTGAAAAACGCAATCATAGCATTGTACTGCGATATTTATTAAAAAAAAATATTGAAACTAAAATTTTTTTTAATCTAATCAAAGCATACATTGTTTGGACGTATAAAAAGTTTGTTTTTTCAAAGCAATACAATGTAACACTGTATGTATAACAAAATGAGATATAAGAAAGAGATCCCATTCAACAACTCATGGGAGGGAACCAAGCCAACCACTGCTGTTCGTTGTGGATCCTGCTAATCAACACAGCCAGAGCCAGCGTGGTAGGAAACGGCCCAAATCTTTCCATTATTGGATGAGGCCTATGTTAAACAATAAAATTATATTGGCTGATAATGAATAATGGATAACGAATGATGTAACAAAGTTGAGCTCCTGTAACCTACTTCTCGACTTATGTTATAAAACAAATTATAAAGAGTAGATTTTATTGATAAATTTTAGAGTTTTGAACATTTCTACACGTAAACGTTACTACTGCAATAAAACTGCAGTATCACCTTTAAACAATGTCAAAGCAACTCCTATCGTAAAACTGTAACTGCCGCTTAAACTGTTACCGATCAATACAAACATTACGATCACTCTAACGTAGCTCCGATCATTAAATCAGACGATAAATTAGTAACAGTTCGCATTAACATACATAGATCCTGCTCCCGTAAGAAAAGATAAACTATAGATATCGCGGTTTTAAAGTTTGATCTTTGTCTATCAAAGGTACCGACCGGTCGAACCACCCAAGTCACATCAGAACAATCTCTGTGTGGGTAACTTGATTCTCTTAATTAAATATATGCCTTCTAATCTCTATAACGAAAGATAATCAAGAAACGCATGTGAGAATCTTTTTTTAATAATACTGAGTAAAGGTTTCTTTTAATTATTGTTAAAGTTGTGGAATTCGGTAAAACGGACTGTTCTTAATATTAACATACAAAAATTAATTTAAAAGAAGATTTCATATAGCATATATATACATATTTAAATGAAAATCATTAACAGAGCAGGTCTTTGTTTGTCAGGGGAAAAAAATTGTAGAAACATTTTTTTAAGAAATTTATCTTTAACAAATCGTGTTTCGTCAAATTAAAGCCCAGTTTATATTTTGTGTTAGTGGGGAAAGCGGAGTATATTAAATGAAACTACCGTCTCGGAATACAGTTTTTAGCAATTAATCTTTTTAATTACGTGCATTTCTATTATGTTGATAATATATTTAACAATAAGTGGAATTTGATACACGAACGTACCTTTGCCAGCGCTAAACGCTCGCACATCGGGCATCTCTCATGTAATATTTCAAGCTCACCTCGTGTTCGCTTCTCGCCCTCTTGCCATATCGGATTTCTCTACCGGCAATTACTATGGACATGCTGTTGTTGTTTCAGTTTATTTATATTACACACAAATTTTTACTGGTAGTAGATCTCCGATGTAGTCTGCTTATATAAATCCGTGCCGTTCTGTTACCAAACATTGTCATTATAGACACTACTCAACAGCAGAAAGAGACGTATACCTCTAGATCTGTGATTAAGTTGATCTAGTAAAATAAGTAATTTATAAGTAATTAGAAGTTCATTAAGAGAACGTAATGTTTTGATAAATCTGCTAAGATTTTGAGACATTATCTGTAACTGTAAAAACAAATGTAAATAAATGTAATGTAAGAAAATAAATAAAATAGTACATAATTATGTAAAGTTTTATATTCTCTCCATCAACTTCTATATTAGTTAAATCCTAATATTTATCTAAGTTTACTGATTAACATCTAAAACATGTAATACAGAGTATTCGCATTTGACAACATTTTAAGAAAATCAACAGCATTTATGAGGGACTAATGAACATTTGAGCGAATACATACGTAACTTTATGCAAAGCATTAAGTAAATGCCAATGCAATGCTTGTTTGACGATCTGTAGCTAAAGCAACATCAGCTTAATGTATCCAACGCTCTAAGTGTACACATATTCAGAGTACTCACTAATTGACAACTACTTTGCTCAATCTGACAAACTTCTTCCCAGAAAGGGATGTTCAGCGCTCCAAAACAAACTTGATAATCATTTAAAATGTATTAATTGTGACTTAAGAGCTTATATTTTAAATATATACTAAAATGGGTATGGATTTAGCTATAAACATATATTCACTAGGGTTTATTTTATTATTTAAATTTCATGGGAATAAAAGTTCTTTTGATGAAGAAATCTTACATATAATAATGTGATTACGCTTTTGTATATAGAATACATAAAAACCAAAACTGTTTAAATTGGCAACATGAAACCGCAGGATGAGAAAGCAATAACTCCTACACCCCTCATTAAAAAAGCAACTGCTTTCAGACCATTGGATCTTGTTTATTATCCGTATGTAATAGTAGACGAAAATTGTAATGAAGGCTGAGGGATTCCCGTAAGACGATAGATAACAAGCTCGGGAAGCAAAATGTAGCGGATTTAATACTATAAGAGATAGCGGTACAAGTATATAATGATTATAATAAAACAATGAAGTAAAGAATTTAAAAATATATTTACAATATTTTACATAAAATATTTAATTAGTAACATTTAACAAAGAATTTTTGAATGATATGCGATGTCAGACATAAATTTCTAAGATCAAAATTACTCTGTACGTGTATCAGAGTAAAAAGTAGACATCAGTTTTTTTTTTAATATTTACGCTATTACATTACCTAATACATCATACACATGGAATAAAAATATTTTATCCGGATTTTATCACTTTTATATATTTCATTATCTGGGTTCGATCGGTTTGCATCAACCGTGGCTAAAGACAAAGCAGCCGAAACCACGGGATAATAACATAAATAAAACCAATTAAATGAACGCGGTAAAATACGTTAAAATGAGTATTACTAGATGTTAAATATTTAAAACGCTTGGATACCGCTTTTAACTTTATACTTAAAGTGAGCCGTGAACTTAGCGCAGAGTTGATTTATGCCCATAGTCGGTTCATGCGCTCCGCGTTCGCTGTATAACTGTTCCTGACCTCAACGTCTCATCAACACACTCAGATCCCGCGGGATCAAAACTTTGAAGGGCTCTATACAATGTTCCATGTACCAAAAATGTTCAAAATTAATTTAACCGGTCTTGTACTTGTATATATCTCTATATGAAACATCATTCACGTCACCCTTTCGTTTATAAACATCTGTATGTAATGAAAACACGTGTTACGGTACAGTAGGTGATGAAAATATCTTTATTCACATACAATTACATATATTAACAAAAATTTCTTATTTATTATTATTTAAACGAAAATTAAATTGATCCATGTAACTTTTATGCTTATTTTTTTGTTTCAAGTTATATGATTAAAAAAAATTATTTAGTATCAACAAGAAGTAACATTTATAAATGTTTTCATAATGAATACTTAAGTAGACCCGGTTAATTGTAACCAAAAAATAATATCTCAAATTTTGTGTATTTAAAAATTACTTATTTACTAATTACCCACAAGCAATTATTCTTTTATTATTACAACAAATAAAACTAACACACCCACATTTTATATAAATATTTATTTTAGTGTTTCATCCTAAAGAGCACAGGTATAAGTCAGTCAGTAAAATCTAAGAAAGACGTAAGATTATATAATAGAAAAATACTATAAAGAAATAATATATAATTTAATTAATAATAACGTACAATATATTAAGAAGTACCT
>DWLS01000185.1:0-37456 GCA_018246255.1 Pachliopta kotzebuea | reverse complement strand
ATGACATCTCCCTGCCTTACGCCTCTTTTTAAGGGAATTTCCTTCGTGCAATGCTCCTGTACTCGGACTGACATGGTCAGGCCACTTGTAAAAATTATTTATTTACTGTTTTAAATATTACTCTGCTAACTAGGAAAGTTCAATGCTTATTTATTAAGTCCATGGAAATTGAACATATAGGAACTTTCGAAAAATATCTGATTCGTTAAAACTAGTCAATGCAGATCTTAAAAGGATAGTTCAAAATGAAATTTTGATTACAAATGGTTCACTTTGTACTGACTTCTTATTGCACAGTTATGATTCTGTTTACGTATATCCACTATTTTTATCTTATCAATATTTTATTTGTGTAACAACATCGATATGAAACATGCTAACGAATTCGGGGCGCGGTGCAACGATTTCCTCTTTAGTAATCCTTATCAGTTATTGAACTTGTGTGAACTTTATAAATACAATAGCAATAAACCACAATAATAAAACCATCGAATTAATTCTATGGAGATTTAGATACTAAAAAAATATAATAATAATTAAAATAAAAAAAAACATATTTAAGTACAATTTTCGGTTTTGTGTTACTTAGACAATTTTTCAATAAATATCTTTTACTTAATTCAGTTAGGAAATTTTACACCTGTTAAATCGTTTAATTCATTTTAACGAAACGGATATTATTGCAAGTAATGTTTTTATAAGTAAAATGTAACATAAACCAATTACAACTACAAATTTTTTTTTTTAAATGTTCTCTCCGTAATTACTTGGTCTTGCTACTTGGTTGTGATTTTAGGGCAGTCATGTTGTTGAACTCGACCGTGTGCTTGTATATATTAACTCTTACAAAACAAATACGCTCCTTTAACTTTAAAATGTATTTATAATATAAATAATTAGATATATATATATAATTAGAGAACGGTCTGCGTAGATTTTGAATTTAAAACGTTTTGATTTTTATAAATATTTGAATACGTTTAGTGTTTTTGTTAAATTTTATTTAAATATTTGAGCTGGTTGTAGTAACAAAAGAAATTATTCAACTAGAACTAATTTAAAAAATCATCGAATCTTTTTTGTTTATAAATACCATTGATGAAAGTTGAGTTAATATTTATCACTTCCATATAATAATTAAATCTCCGTTCACATTGAGATGCAGAATTTTTATTCAGACCCAAAAGTAAAGAAAGTTTAAGCAACGTCCGTCTGTCTCGGAAGTTATGTAGTGCCCGCAGGGGAAAGTAAACCTCGCCGCAGAGAAATAAACAACAAAATATTATAATATTAATTAAAACGTCTTTTGAATGAAAAAAGAGCGAAATAATAATTTGCCAAATCATCTACTGTGTTTCACACGTTATATTTGGAAGACAAATTGATAGAAATAAAACAGATGTGTTAACCTATTATCGATAAAAAAAAACTTGTTGGGCTTAAGAATCTTTTTGTCGTAGGATAAAAGAATTTACATAATATCGTTACTCATTCAATAGCCTGCGACAGTCCACTGCTGGACGCAGGCCTACTCCTCAGAAACGCCACTCTCACACATACACTAACTTAATCTCTTACGCACGAATAAGTATTGTTTATTATAGTAACCTTAAAGTCCTTTTAAGTAAAACATAAAACAAGTACCTCGTCCAGATGATTGTAAAAAGTTATTTGTATCATATATTCAATAGCATTCCTTGAACAGGTTACTTTGAGAGGCCTTTTTTGTAGCGGGGGAAATCTTCAAAACATACCCTGCTTCTGGGGGAAAGTCAGGGTTATGTGCGATTTATACCTACTAAAACCCCTCGGTGGTCATCCTCAGTGCATTGCAGAAGGCCCCTGGATCACTTGCGGTACTCACTAGTACCTCCCTGCACTGCTGCCAAGCACATCCCGAGGAGTTTTTGAGAGGTCTATGTCCAGCAATGGACTATCGCGTGCTGATGATGATGATGATGAATGTCATAATGATTAATTTATTGTTATGAATTATATACATTATTTAATTGTCCGTATATAGTATACAGTATTCTTGTTTACTAATGCAGAACAATAAATAATGGGTTGACGTTATTGCGGCCGTCACACAACATAAGGCTCCGGTCGCGACGCGCACGACCGCCTTAACTACTAAATATATAACCCTCTTGTTATGCGAAAACAATACCAACTTCAATACACCGTAGCCCGTTTGAATACGACAATAATCGATTGACGCTTATGGTGAACGGGCCTGTTCCGTATAATTAAAATTTTAATACTACTATATAAAAAACTTGTTTTTATTACCAAGTGTAATCGCGTGTAATTTCGGCATAAAAAAGGAAGTGGACTTCAAAAGTCGATGTCGGTAATTATGCAGGAAGCATGGGCGACCTTCGGCGCGTGAATCATGTGCTGTGCTGTGCAGCCGATTCCATTTAAGGAAGCCCCTCTCGATTCTTAACCGTCTGCTGCCGTCGAATAATGTAACGATTAAATTACGAAGATACGTGACGTACATTTCTTGTATCGGACGAGCCTTTGTTTACTTTTCGACCTAAAAAATATTTGCAACGTAACATGTCTAATGACTATGTAAAAGATCTCAAATTTTTTTAAGAAATCTGCCACAAAAAGAATTAGGGAATCAATGGAAACCTAGAAGGGAATATATAACGGGACCTGAATTTTAATCTATCTTATTCAAATTTAATGATCCAGAATAATGAGTTATTTTTTTTCGTACATTGTTCGTCTTACTATTAAGGTTAAATCACCAGAGCATAGTTTTCCAAAATCAAAATCTACATATTTTCGTAGAATCAGGTTTCCTCGGATGTTCTTAATGTGCATGAAGTAGCTAAATCAATTTATATTGGCGGCGCGTCTGGCTGAACGCCAGTCGGCAGTGTAACTTCTTGGTAATACATTGTTTCATCACCGGACAGCGTTAAGATTGTATATTCTTAGATAATGCTTTGTAAATTGCCATCATCCGTCGCCGGTTATGGGGGTTCAGCTTTATCTTGCCGATGATGGATAGCAGACATCCGCAGGCGCCCTTCGTACATGTTTGCCCTACTTGCCCAAATGGCCGCTCTTCACTCCGGATGATACATTCTATATCAACATAATATATCTTTGTAAAAATATCAAAGTACTGTTATATCTGGTTTTTGTTACCTTCCACTTGCATATATTGATAAACATCTTTACAAGGATAACTGTTGTGTTAATTAAAATTCTTGTACTCAATACTTTCCTCTGAATAACTGAATGTTAGGTCATTTGTGCCTTTAAACTTTTATATTGATCAATGAATTTAATAATTATAAAAGATATTAATCTATACTATCAATCTTACCACTTAAAAATAACTTGCAATTAACAGCTTTTTTTATTTGGAAGTTTTTACCTATTATATATTTTTTTTAGTTATAGTGCTAAGTAGTGGTAGATCTGTAGGTGTAGTTGCAGGGGTCTATTGCGATAGCTACCATCACAGTATTCTGCCAACAAACAGTAGTATGAAACACATTACTGTTACTGTGGTACTGTGTTAATACAATATGGTACAGTTTATGTCATTCTAATTAGCAGTATTTTATTAAGCGCATTATTTACCGACATGTGAAAGTTTTTAGTACGTCGTTTCGTGGAATAAAAAAGTTAATATTGTTTCATAAAGTTTCTTTTTGCTAGAATAAGTTCGCACTGTTTTGTAGCATAGTATGCGGGTGCGTGTAGTCGCCCGACCCCACAGGAATACTTTATTGTTCCCCAACATCTAAAACCATGAAGCCTGGACGATCGGTCTTTTGTCAACCGACTCCATTGTCTGTCGTCTATACAAATATACTTTTTGTTCTGAAAGCGTCAACTGTTTTATAGAATTTCTTTAGAAAATGTTTCTCGCTTCGATTATTTTTCCAAGTCTAAACTAAGTACCTGTGGGAGAGTACTCGTCACTATAATGTATGTTTTAATGATATTTTAATAACAACTCTGCCGCCTGCGAAACTTTCGGTACTTACTACAATTGTTTCTCGCTTAACGTTACTTAAGTTACGTAAACATCTTACAATGTTGTGTCTACCGCTTGTAATGTGTTCGTCTATTAATTTGACTCTGGTTTGAAATAAGTATTCCCGTACGAAAACGACTTATCGACAACTTTAAACCAAAAATAAATAGAGAAAGAGTATGTTGCTAGTTACTAGTAAAACAGTTTACAGTCGCATTAAATACAGTAAACCCTTTGTGGTGTATTATGTAAACACAAGTGTATCTACGGCATACTGTGTGGTTTACGTTGAAGTGGAAACGTTTGTTTTATTAATGTCTTTATTTCTGTACCAGAGTCTCAACATAAGTTATTTGTATATAGTTGTAAAGTAATAAAATGTTTTTATAAATTGCTTGTTTAAGCCGTTTACTTCGGGTTTTATTACAATTAATTACAGCTACATTGACTATTATAACTGTAATTTATTGGAAATAAGAAATTTATGGAAATTACTAAATGAATCAAAAAATCTCTCGAGTTTTTACAATTTTTTTAAAAAAAATATGGATTCAAAGATCTAAATAATTTATTGGATAAGTTGTTTGGTATTTCGACAGCTTTATTTATCGAAGGAGTCGTGGGAGAGCGTATGAGGGTACAATGACTCTTTACAATATCTTGAGGAGCCAATAACATGCTAATAAATTTTTGATATCTTACAGCACTCAAGCCTTTACCGCCTAATTACGTCATATTATGTAAGACTATATAATACCATCACTAGCCAAGTCTAGATTAACGTGTAAAGTGGATTGTTATTGTTATATTACCATAGAATTGTATGCATGGTAGTATTGACGAAAGTTCCTGCACCACAAAATCACATCGCGATACAATTATCGACTGACTCACACTTGTCCTGCCGCTGCGTCGATGGTTTTATTTGTTTAAAGCATCCTCGTCTGCTTGCCCTGAATTGTTTAACGGCCGGCTAATGACTGTTCCTGACTCAACTCCTCACGCCTCTAGGCCTCTTATTAGCACCATTACTCTCGCCGCCTTATTGAATGCTGCTAACGTCTCATGAGTTTTGTTTGGTTTGTTTTTGTATACTTGACCGCAGTATTCTATGACGTTAAATATTAACGTCATCGTTGAGAGGAAAGCGTGCTTACTTAGAATTTTTAAGCACTCATATAAATATCTGCTAGAAGACAATTATGCTTTTATAGCGGAAGATTGCCCAGATCATTGGTAAATAGTTAGAGGCATTAGAAAATACTCAAGTACAATGGAAGATACATGACTCACATTGCTTCAGATTTAAACCTTCCTTTTATACAGTATGTTAAAGTTGCAACGCTATGGAGACAGACAAACTGAATTATAGTAATTTTTTATTCGACCAAGCGACGAGATAAGCAAAGCGTTCATATGATGGTAAGTGATACGCTTGACCATAATAATGTGGTGGTGCTAGTTAACACTGTATACACTGTATTACACTGCGTTGGTTTCTTGATACATAAGTGTTAGGCATTGTTACCCCAGTAATTTCACTGGCATACAACACACTCAAACCTGAAAACAGTAATAATTGCACACTACTGTTTGGCGGCTGCAATAGAAGCTGCGCTGGTACCTACCTAGACGGTCATCGGCAAACAGAAGAAACAGTAAAAGAAGACGAAGTAGAAACCTTTCATCAGTAAACTAGTATAATTATGATTCCCATAGTCATAGTATTTATTTCGAATAATACCAAAAATTTATACTTTACTATGGTTAACGAGTTCTACGATAAAATTTTATTAATTTTTTTATTCATCGAAAATTTTAAAACAAAATACAGATCATTCCTATTTACCAGTAATTAGTTACGTTTTATTATCACACCCGATTTACAGTACATATCCTGCAGATATTGTCTTTATAGGACTTATAAGCTATTATAGTAATAACGAATAATTTGTAATAATGGACTTTGTGATTTACGTTTATTACGTATTAAATATTGGGCCTATTGTATATACACATATAGAGACAAGAGTACTAGAAACTTTAGAATAGTGTTCATCATATACGATTAAAAAAAACTTTTTTATATATATTAATCTATTTAAATGAATATAAAGTTTCTTCTAAATGTCTTATAATGAAGACTGTTCTTAAATTTATAGGACTCTAGTCAGTCTCGCTTCAACAAAAACTAAAGCATTTGATGGCATCTGCTCATATTGTTTATATCAAGGATACTAGTTTCCGGTCCAGTGAAGCGTGTGTTCCGTGTAATGTTAGGTGATATAAAGCTTGGTTTCCAATGATGTTATGTATAGCCCTTGTATTAATCTACAAGTAACCTTTATTTAATAGAAAATGTCTAGTATTTTGTATGCCAGACATTTTGCTTATTGACCTTAATGTCCAACAGAATTAATTATTTTTCTATAATGTTTCATCAAAAATCTTCATAATAATATTTATATTTTTATCCTGGTCCTCAAAGAAAATGTTCAGAACTTTGTTTTCGAAAATTCTGCCAAGTCTTTATCTGATTAGAAAAAACAACGGTTACATTTGTAGATACTTTTTGTAAGTTTATAGTAATCAATTGGCAATTGTCATTGAAAACTTCCTCGCATTGTAAAAGACGGATGAATTAAAAAATTTACTCGAGAGCAAATTCCGGTAATAAAGAAACGATATAAATATATATCTTTTGCGTTTGATGTCAACTCATAACAACCGGAAGACGTCGCATGAGCGCTTCCAACAGAAATACAGTTTATGAAATTTTATTAGCACCGCTCACTGAATATCCACTTTATATCATTCATATTTTATGTAATAACATAAAACTCCTTATTTCCCATTCCTTATCTTATTTAATATTCTCTTTAACATCTTAGTGGACAAATGAAGCGAAAATTGTGGTTTACTCTAACCTTTTCGTTAGTCTTTCCGCCCTTACTTTGAAGTAGGTCGATGACGTCACTTAATGGATTTTGACGGCGCCTAAAGCTCAAGGATTATTCTTTTAGAATGATTCCGAAGTTGTATCCGCAAAATATGTCTTTATATAATATTAAACTTAACGCAAGAGTTTCTTCCGCTAAATAAGTATAGCGACGTAGATTTTTTTCTGTTAGTAAAGGATCATCTAACTCTGAACAGTGTAGATTCATAAGATTTATTTCATCATATCTTATTTCTGTTACGAGTAATTTTAAAGTTTTAATTTATTATTATTATACTTTTAAGAGTTTTTTTTTATTTCGGTAATATATTAAAATTTTAACGTATTAGTTTGGATAACAGCAATCGTTTTATTATACTTACATGTGCATATGTTAAGGGAAAACATGAATACTATGGACGTTGTAATAGTCATACGATGTAGTAGTAATAACAATAGTAGAAAAGTAGTAAGAATAATATTGTTATATAAAAGCGAAGTCAACTGGAGGACATGATTCAGCTGCTGAATCATATTTCGTAGTACGAGATACAGGCATTGACACAGTTACATATTTTTGGTAAAATTAAACATGAAAAAATTTAAGAAATCGTAGAAATTCATTTATTTTCTGTACGGATGAAATAAATAAACATAGCAAATTTTTTTTTATTCAGTACGTTTTTCTATTTTCTAATATATATTGACCTTAATTTTACATGTTATTTAGTGCATATGACATACTACTACATCACATGCAATCATGGATTTGAATCAAGGACCTTTTTGTTAAAAAGTAGGATTGTTGGTGCGCCACAGTTGAAAAATTTTATTATTGACACAATACACTCTATTGGTGGCACGTTTCTTTCACCAGAGACCATCAAAGTAGGTACCACATCAACTCCTATTTCTACCACCAAACAGAAATGTGTAAACATTACAGTGTTCCAGTTTGAAGGGCAATGAGACTTAACGCCCTATGTCATAAAGCGTCGAGCGCAATATAGTGCAGTGTATATTATATTAACCAGCTTCTTCTATCACTTACCATTTGGTAAACGCTACGCTAATGATTAGGATTTATCGTAAAAATTACGTGAGTGGAAACACTAGACCTTTATTAATCTTTATAGACACTAACATCCAAGAAAGAATTATGCACCTTGTTATAGATTGTCCAAAGTATTCAAGGGATAAGACAGATATAAAGATGAGAATGGACAAGAAGATAAGTAAAGAAAATCTAAGCGAAATAATAATGACACATAATAAAGAAGTACTTTTAAAATTTATGGAAAAGATTACACAGGATGCTGTTAAAAGAAATAAAAATAATTAGCAAGTAACAATGTACATTTACCGGCTTTTGCGTTTAGTTGATAACAATTATAAAAACAAATAAGTATATTATAAACAAACAAGATCTCCGATTATAGTCCGAGGAAAAAAGAGAAACCAAAAAAAAACCTTTATAGACTTTTCATGGATTTAAGAAGAGAATCTGTTTAAACAAATAAAGGTGTCGCTAGTTTCCTTTGTTATAGCGCAGAATTTCTCGCGGAAATGCTAACAAGCCAATTAGAGGTGTTCACCCTGGCGGTGCGCGGCAAGTGAGCCGTCTAGAACTGAGGCAATGTTGCGTCCTGGATGCCGGCCTGACCTAAATGTCAGCCGACTGGCATACTAGTCGCTCGAATACCAGTCTTTTTTTGTCACACGGATTATTGTTGGCATTTTGAACGAAATCAATTGGATTATGGTGAAACAACAGTTTGTTATCGCAGTTAAAATGATTTGTGTTCACATAGAACTGAAAGAAAGCTTAGGATAGATATCATCATCATTTCAACCGATGGACGTACACTGCTGGACATAGGTCACTTGTAAAGAATAGGTATGAAGGAATTAAAATAGATTTATAAAACAAACCCAAATTTGTTATTCTCTCATTAATTCTTGAACAAATAAAAAGCTTGTTGAATAATAGATTTCTGTGAACGTTCGCTGTAATGAGTGTTTTTATTATGAATTAATTCTTTGAATTGCTGAGGTGACTGTGTAACTGTTTGCTCCGTACATGCTCTTATCTCTACCTGTCAGTTTCTACAAACAGGAATGTCCCAGTTTTTGTTCTACATTTATTTATCATGCGTAATAGAAATAAACACTTGAACTCATATCAGAGTTTAAACGAATGATGAAGAAGACATACTTAAATAATTCTACTATCCACTTTTCTTACTACGGAAAAAATCTTTCAAAGTAAAGGAAAGAAATAAACTGAAATGAGAGTTTAGACACATTAATTCTTTTTTCCTTCTTAATTCCCCGCAGAGAATTCTTTCGACATAGATGTATTGACGAATCCACAGAAGGCTTAAAGATTTGTAGTACAAAGTTTTAATCGAATTTTAGCTGGCTATTATAAATATCCCCCGTGTACGGTTTCCGTACTTACATTATTATATAAACATGACCTGAGAAATTGAAAATCTATGCGCTTTGGTGCGATAAAATCCGCTTTGATCTGATTCTCCAGGTAAATCTGTAAGATTGCAGCACTCGGCATTTGCGAGTAATCCAGACAGAGATGTACCGATAAGCCGCGGCGTGGCTCAGTTGAGAGCGGTATTGACCGCAAGCCGCCGATTCGGACCCTCGTCAGCTTCGACACGGTTATTGGATCCCCAAATAATCTCTCTTACTCAATGCTATCGATATAACTTTGTTAGTCAACTATAATGCTTCGGGGTTACATCTTGCTTTTGAGATATAAATTGATGTAAATGCCGCTCGCTTAAACTTGTTTCGTACATAAAGGACGAGAGGTATTATAAGTTATTATTATTTGACGTGATATTTGACTTATATCAATTGGTTCAAAAAACGTTATCAGAATTTTTTTATTGACAGACAGTAGACAGTAAATCGACTATCATCTCCATGAGGTATTTTCATTTCATCATTGAGACGATGAATCAAAATGTATTTCCTTGAAATTTAACATATGATTATCATAAACTATATTATTTTTAGTTGATAATGATATCCGATTAACCAGATTACTTGATTACGAAGCGATTAGTTAATTCCCTTATATTTTATCGTTGCGACATCCACCTTTGTCATACCCTTGTCATAAGAATGAATTGCGGTATTTGCCTCTTCTGAATATTAAAATTTGCTTCGCATAGTGAGACAACTTTGGGAATACTAATAGGGATTTTTTATTATGTATTAAGTGCTACCATGTTTATTTTTAAAACATTGTATATAACAAGGTTTTTCGTAAATGAAGTATGTTATTACATAACTACAGAACTTTATGCTTTAAGTCTAAAAAGATCTTTAAAAACTCTTAGTTGCATAAATTTAAGCTTCCGATTTTTTTTTTGTTTCCGACGAAAATTTTCGCTAATGAGCTGCACAGACGTTCATTTTGAAAAACTTACGGCTAACGAACAGTTTGTCTATTCATACTTATACATATTAAGGTATATTCATTAATTACTATTTTGCTAACGAAGCGCAGAAACAAAAAGAAATGCTTTAAACAATTATTCCATACTTTTACCGTTTACATTTAAAATGTCAAGTTACTGTTACATTGTCTAAGAAAACACTGAGTAATTTTAGACAGGAAGGAATGTTATTCATAAAGACGTTAGTACATTGTAGACATTTTTAGTATTCGTTTGTACCTAATTAAATTCATATGTTAAACCATATTAACATGATAATTATGGATGGTGAGTTGTGACAGAAAGAGGCAGGGAATAGGCTTAACAATATAGTTATTAAATTACTACTTAAACATAGTACATATTTTGTATGGAATTGTTGTTTATGGACGAATGATTCTCCACGATTTTCCACTACAGCTTATTTGTAATTTACTATCCAATAACCGGATTACTATACCGAAAATTCGTCATCAGATAATCAATCGGAAATGAGAAATTAGGATTTACGTAATCATTATAGTGATGCAAATCTCTATTAATAGGTAACAATAAGTTTTTGTTACTCTTAGTGATCGAGTCGGTACGTTCACCCCATAACAAGAGCGATGTACTCCATTTTTTGTAGACCACTTAATAAATTTTGTTTACGAATTTTGCTTAAAAAAATTTCAATAAATTTCTGTTTTACATTCGTGTGTGGGATTATAACTAAGAACTTTTTTTTTAACCTACACTAATATGATGGTCATAAGCAATCATCAAAAGTTACTTAATTATACGTTTCAATTACTCATTTATTATTGCTATTCCGTTTTATCACGGTTATCTCTTAATTCATTTGAATACTTTACAACAAAAATCATCATGATTTTTCAATAAAAATGCTTAAGTGAGCGGTTCGTGTAGTTATGCATAGTATTATTTATAAAGGATCAAAGATTGTCGCGAATTATTAAACCACAACAGCTTCAAGGTCGTATTGCCCGTGCAACGATTTCCGTAACAATATACTCGATGTACATAAATGTATTAATTGATGTATTTGTATATAAATCAGAATATATGTAATTATTTTATTACTTTCGAGAAACGCCACCATTACACAGAGTCCTAATGTACATAAGGTAAATTGCTATTTTTATTAAGTTCTGTTTAACAACTAGTAGCTTATTAAGTAGTTATTGAGAAGCTAGTAGTTTATTAAGTAGCTAGTGCTTAAGACTAGGATACATAGTTTTTTTCATTTTTTTTTTTAAATTTATTACAACTTTTGGGATTTACAAACAAATGCTATAACGCCGCTAAACCGTGTGGGTTTGTCTCGGTGTTGCACGTTTTCCCTTAATCGAAGGACTAACGGCCGATGGGGCAAAAATGTCTTGTGTAACGGTATACACAGTGCTGAAAGATGGATCGAGGATCTGGTGAAGGTCACGAGAAATCACTGGATGCGAACAGCTTAAGATTAGAGCAGTGCTCTTTAGAGAAAACTGGTGTCCAGCAGAGGGTGTCTATTGGCTGATGATGTATGCAGATTAATATTTATTTTTCTTACAGCATGACGTAAAGTTAGAACGTAAATCTACCACAATAATTTATAAATTTGTTACAATATTATATAGGTATTAAAAGAATAAACATTTTAAGTTGATGTTGTATGTAATTAGTTAAACAAATTGACTCCATGAATAAATAAAGCGCCATCAAATATTGAACTTGCAGTAATTATGTATTTGTTTACATGAAATTTAAATATTTCATACAAACAGTCCCTTCAATGATAATAAAAAATAAATCCTATATATGTATAATAGTCTCTGCCTAGCATACCTAAACGTTTAATAGACAAGAGATAGCAAGTGAAACTTTAGCTGTTAGTATAGTGGCATTATGTGTATGTGTATATATATATTGGATTTCGCACACATGGAACTTTGTTGCTGACTCGCAGAATGTTGTTTGTTTCGCCTTTGTTCCTAGTGACGATAAAACACCTAAGTTATGTGTTATAAGTTTAACTCGAATAGTTTCCTAGTTTATATCGCAATTTTATTACAGTGAGCGTTTTGTGAGTCACGTTCAAATCAAGGCACTTAAATACAGTATGTGATAGGTGATAGTTTGTTTTATGTCAGAATATAAACAGTTTGTTTTAGCACTTATGATCATAAATAAAACAGCAATATTGTTAGAAAGCACTTCTTATTACAATTGTAACTTGACATTTGCTTTTCTTGACAAAGTACCGACGTGGAAAAAACTTTCGCAAAGAAGAAAGAACTAATTTTAAAAACTGCGCTTTGTAGTGGCACCGAGTTGGTTGATATTCATAAAAGATTTTTAACTGCAACTAGCTCGTCTGTGGAAGAAAGCCAATATTAGATGCTTTACAGGCTTGCATCATTTCGCTTTTTAAATGAATGAAGGAAACGTGTTTCGGTGTCAAAATATCGCTGACAAATTAAAAAATATGATTGTTATTTTAAAGAATAAACCTGTTATATATTTAAAACAATTTTACTCTGTGTGGTATATATAAATCTCATTAGTTTGCGCAGTTCTGTTAACACAATGTATATGGCCTTATCGCGTTTGTACACTGCACGTGCTGCCAGCCCATACACCGCTAATCCCTCTAATCCAACCCGGAAAAAATCTAATAACCATTGTTTTCCAACTGTTTGCATCGAGTTTAACGCATGTTTGCACGAATTACTGCCCGTACGACCGGCGGGGTGTTGCCGTTTTAATAACGTAATCAGATTTCCGCGCCTCACTCGCCCGGGTGAGTTCCGGTCGGCCTCATCTCTTTTGAGTGCTCGTAACCAACGTAATGGACCGTACGCGAGCTATAAAATTCGTTTGTACACGGGCTAATTCATTTAGCGTATCCTGAAGTACGGTTCGCGTATCGAAACTGTCACGCTCACGTTATACTTGTGAGGGTGGCACGGTGACGCCCCGAGTGCTCTCTACTTAACACGCTCCACAAATACCGTAGCTGCATACGACTGGTGAGTGTTTGAAACAATAGATAAGCCGTCCAATTTGTCGGGGCCTTGTTCTCAGTTTCGGTTCGAATTGCTCCGCAATCCCCTATTCACTTCCTTCGCTCTGGATTTTAAACCGTAAATTATTTGCTCGCTTTGACAACTCGCTCGCTGCTGTACCATCCGAATGGACTCGAATACCAACATTTAAATAAAGAGATAAAAGATAACTGTGAATAATGTCTTGTTCTTCACAATAAAGAACATGTATATAAATATCATTTATGAAGGCTTTTAGACAAACTGCACTATAAACATTTATTTGAATGACGTTTCTCCTCACAATTTCCTGTTTTTGAAAATGCATAAAACAGTTCGCATGCATAATGAACAAGGTCTCATTATTTCTTCATTTTACTGGTTCCAAAGTTTTTATGTTTGCTTTATTAATATAGACAGAAGTTGGAATACGGAATTAAAGTGCGGCTTTTCGGCATTGACTTCGGGGCCTTCTCTCACATGGAAAATATTATTCTATTTATTCTTATAACGAACAGTTCTTAAATAATCACATAAAAACACTTATTTATCTATGACCAAGAATAACTTTTTAAAGCTAAATCTTTTTTTAATTATGCCTTCTTAAGAATATAACTCAAAATTTAGTGACATGTGGTATACCAACAACGGAAAAATAACCTCAGGTAGAAAAAAGGAATTATTCATTTTGTATATTACAAATTTTTGTTTTAGGTTATTGTTATAAGCGACTTGATTATTTATAAAATATAGTTATTACAAGAAACTTTTTATGTTAAATATTTATTTATTTAGAGTATATTGATTAATAATGTTTTCTGGCTTTCTATAAATTATCCTCTTATATAATTTGTAAAAAAGAGTTTATGTATATATGTCCTTGTCTACCTCTTGATCATTTAACACTAGATTTACCAGACCAGCCAAATTGACTGGTCTTGTAAGTTCAATTTATTAAAATTATTTCTTCACGAAATATAATCTTTCTATAATAATATCATGACTTTGGTAGCTTTGACTAAAAAAACAATTTTATGAAATTTATGTTATTTTATATATATTCATAACAAATGTATTATGTTTACGAAGAAATATGTATAGTTAAACAGTTGGTAAATCTAGTGTTAATGGTGTATTTCCTACAACACGCCTCTATAACTTTTTAAACTTGACAATGTTTAAAATATTGAAACTTTTGTCGGATAACTTACGACTCATAGACATGTCATATTTTATTCAAACATATTAACGAAAACACAACTCGAAAAATGTAGGAAAAAATTAGACAACTCGGTAAAGGTGCAATAAAGTTAGTATCACTCCCGGGTCCCGGTAAATTACATTTAAATAATAAATTCTGTACCCACAGCGGCGAGGTACCGCTGTTTACTCGTGTATCGCTTACTGTATACATACCGCGATAAGAAAAAAATCTAAGCGACTTAACAAAGCTTTAGCATATTTGATGATTGTGCATTGTGCCCCGGCTTTATTGTAAGACAATTGTTTGCTATAGAGTTACGTTCCAGTATACTTGCAGGCAATTAAACTCAGTTGTACCGGGCCCCGGAGCCGGGCATTGCTGGCTCCTATTTCGTCTTCCGAATAGCACTGGAGATATTAAGCAATAGCCAACGCCGTTGCTTTGTTTACTATTAAGCCATGTTTATGATTCTGAATGAATTTCACCAATTGTTATGTATTCGGCGGTCGGTTGTTATTTATTATGCAAACAGTTTCATTCATCTACATCCTCCCACACGCTGTAACTTATTTGCGTTTAGTTATAGATCTAACCTGTTTAATTTTTTTTTATATTACTATTGATAACAAAAAATTTTACTAATAAAAAGCATCTGTCAGTAAAACTGATGAAAGTAAATCGTACCTTATAAAAAGATACCTCATTTTATACTCCACATCTTCAGTTATCATCCTGTAAGTAAATTTTAAAATTTGTTCCTTTTTATAGGCCATAAATGTTTATATTGCGTTAAATAAATTATATTTTTATGGATGAACGTACTTACGGAGTAATTTCTGGTATGTGTATCACAGTCATTCAATAAATTCGTAAAATCTAATCTCTTTCGCCGATATCGATTCTAATGAAATGTATGATGTTGTTTATATCGCGCTCCGAATGATTCATTTGACATTATTTTATATGAAATAACTACAATATTAGCGAAAACTTACCACGTGATTTTGTATTAAACCATGTTTCTCATTTGTTAACAAAAATATAATTCTTATGTAAATTTGTTAATGATTAAAACATTTGTATCATCTTTCAGTATTCTTTCCCTTGATTTGATTTTTTTCTCGTTCTTCTTCATAACTTAAACCCAATGGCTCAGTGTGTTTAACGACCTCTTTGTCCAAAACTGTGTTTAATGGCCACTTATCTGCTCTTTATATCGACCTATTAATTTCATCTGTTTCGATTTTATGGGCGAGGGGAAGGTTGATAGGTGATTTCCACCTCAATAAATTCGCAATCCAAATTGCATTCATGGGAATATTGCTTTATTTGGCATAATTTAATCACAATAGAAGAGTTTTATTTAGCACATTTGTGTTGTGTATAAATATTATGGAGCAGAGATTGAAAACCAAGTTAAACACTATTTACTAATTTGGAACTATATCGTAACTATGTTTATTTTCAGGGGCATTATATTATGTGGCTATTATGAATTAAAATTTGTTTTTTTATTATTAATATTAAAATAAAAAAATTGAGGTAGACTTCCAAGTTAATTAAGTTAAATTATATCGTAACTAAGTTTATTTTCAGGAGTATTATTTTATGGGGTTATTATGAATTCAAATTAGTTTTTTTCTATATTTTTGAGGACGTTAAAATAAAAATTTATTTATTTATTTATTCCTTCTTACACCTAGTGTAAAGGCGGCTTGATGCTATTGGCATTATCTTAGTCTACCTTGGGTAGTGCAGACATGTGATGAGGTAGGTGCAAGGAGCAGTTAAAGTAAAAGATGTATGATAATACATATGAAAATAATATTAACCTATATCACAGTACATACACAACATTAAATTAGACACTAAAACAAATATAAAATACTTTATGTAGATATATTAATAATACATAATATACTCGTACTTATAATAATAAAATTATTATATCTCAGTATATATTTAATAGGACAGTATTTATAAGATTACTACATTGAATACTTCAGCTCGCGGAGTCCGGATCTGCGAGCGCAGGGTCCGATGAATCTTTCGCGGCCATAATAGTGGCCGAAAACATCGACATCATTCGAAAAAAAAAAAACATTGAATATAATATAGGAGAAAGGGGAAAAATTTGCATAGATCTCACGTAGTTTTAACTGTTTTTAAAAAATGATTTAGCAATAGTTTTTGATATAAAGAAAATTAAATTATATTATTATTATTGTTGCAGCAACAAAAGACGAGTCGGACGGCGACGGGTTGGAGTGCCGTGGACGGCAGCAGAACGGAGGCGGCCGCGGCAAGCTGCCGTACAACGGCTACTCCGAGGAGTGTCTGGACAGGCTCGAGCCCAACGGGAACATACCGCACGACAAAGACTCACATTATGGTCAGTTGATTCAAAAACATGATACTATATAAGTTACACCGAAATAACTTAGGGACCATCAACGAAACAGCCTGTTTGCTCTAACGTCGGCAACATTGCTCATTGCAGCTGTTGCGAATATCTATAAGCGACGCGGTGATCATCTTTCTATCACAAATTGCTCACTCGCAAAAATTATTATCAGTAAATAATAAAATAGATGCCTGATTTGAGAAGGGATTTCTACTGAGGGCTTTTTATCAAAAAGGTTAATAATGATCCAAACTTAATAAAGGATAGCTATTTTTCAATATTAACATATCACTTGTGTTAAATATACAAATAACTTGACGTTACGACGTATAAATAGATATCGTTGTAAAAGGAATATTTATTTATTTAAAATTTTTATTGTATCACACAAAATTATATTTTTTTTATTTAAAAACTTTATTTTCACACATAGAGGTATAAAAAGGCGGACTTAATGTCAAAAGACATTCTCTCCCAGTCTACTCTATGATTGAGCAGAGAACTTAAGTAGGGGTGCAGTAGCGTGTTAAAAACTAACAAGAGTTTATAAATTTAAAATTAGGTTACAATAGGCGGACTTAATGTTTATGGCATTTTCTATTAAGCAACCTAGGTCATAGAAAGATGCAGTAATTGCGACGCAGCTAGATAGCAATTTGACTGGATAGAGAAATCTATCCGAACATAAAATATGAAAAGATTACTGATTGAAAAATAATGAAGTTTTGAATTTAAGTTCGTTAAAGTTCAAAATTGATTACTACTGGAACCGAGGATACTTTTCATATTTTTTGTTATAATTTTTTCACCTTCCATAAAAAGTTATATATTTATTTATTTGTGAACATTTCTCAATATAACTAGTTAATTAAAAGTTGTAACTGTAAGGAAACTAGACAGTTAACGATTGCATATTCCAGTGCTTTGATTCCCCGAGGCGGACGGTACCCACTACCCACAGTGCAATCACTAAACTGACCGCACTTTACCCGTTGAATTTATTATTATAGCTCAACGGAGTATCGTTGGCTCGTGTAGACCTGGGATTTAGTTTCGAATGATTTAGATTTCATTTAAGTCATATTCAACGATAATTTTACTAGTTCTGCCTACGTTATAAACGATTTAGATATTTGCTTTATCGTTATAGTTGGTATGCAACTTTACATGTTTATCAGAAAATCTATTTCACTGCTACTAATACTGTGGTTTACCTCCAATAAATAGCTTTTGGTGCAATTGATAAGAAAGAGGAAAGATACTGTCTTATTAATTAAAATTCCTAGAGTCCCTATACAGAAAACTTTAAAAATTTCATCTGTTCGTACTAATTACGGACAGTGGTCACAAATAAACCGTATAATGGCATCCTACAATCCAAACAAGACATTGAGATCTTCGGACTTTCTTTTCCTGCCTTCAGACGCAAACTGTGCTCGGATTTGGAGGTACCGTAGTCATGATGATGGACTTGGGTTGTTTTATATGTTGCACAACCGTGCTTTATAGCACCGTCGAAATTGTTGTCAAAATTCCTATTATTTTGTTTTTATTCTAGTTTCTGGTATAATTGTAATGTGTAATTGTTATTTTTGTCAATCTTTTTTAAATTCTTCGTAAGTTGACTTAAAACGTGTGGTATTGCGTTTGTGTCTGAATGCTTTGCAGATCTATAAAGGTGGTACAAACTGAACAATACCTTCTTCTAGCTGTTCATAAATGTAGTTTTGTATTATAGCCGATGTCAAATAAAATAAAATTAATATTATTTAGTATTGACATATTTCGTTTCTTCAATATCATCAATCTTAAAATACCGGAAAATGGTTATCCTAAAACAAAATTAATAGTATACGTCCTTTTATGTTTTTTAAATACAAAAATTGCAGAATGTAGTGATCAAAGTAATAAATAGCCTAATAATAATTCCTGATAGAGTATTGAACGTAAATAGAAATAACCTCCACAGTCTATTTAAAGTCGTTTTGACCTAATTTTTCTTATATAATATCCTTTCTAGTTATGAGAGAGTAATATGATCCACTTTTCTATTATTGATTATTTTTATGAAGTATCTTTTTATGTTATTAGTAAAATTTTAAGGGAATAAGGTTTGTTAATAGTTACCTATAGTTCACATTTCCAATAATATACCTATATGTAGTTACATGTTTCATCATCATTATTGCACCCTATTTATGTCTTTTTTATGCGACAAGACGACGAGAGCAAGAAGTTTACCTGATAGTAAGTAATACGCTTGCCCATAATGTGACGCTGGTTAAGATCGTGTATACCCCGTTGATTTAGTCGCCTTGAGACGTAAGATGATAAGTCGTTACCCCAGTAATTTCACTAGCATATAGTACAGTTCGAAGTTGAACAGTAATGTGCAAACATTACTAATTGGCGGCTGGAATAGGATCTGCGGTATTACCTGTATATACTGTTTCCGGTAACGGAGACCTTCCACCCGAGTGTCTAAGTTCAGTGGTGAATATTGAAGGTTTTCAATACAACGTGTGCGTTGTTTATGATTACAGTTCGTATATATTATTTATAACTTATCGTATACTGCGATGTATTCGTACGTCAACGTCGTCTCCTTGCGGGGCGCAGTCGCATTGCGGTGCACAAGTTCACATAATTCAGTTAAATCTCCCGCCGCGTTACATACAAACAAACCGTCGCGTTTCTATTTTAAAGTTCTACCAAGTGTTTCGTGATCGTAATTAGTGGTACGAATGAACGCCACTGGGAGTGGTTGGTAGCGTTTGAGTTGGTATATCAAACTACCAATCGGTGTTACCTTAACAGCATTATTGGTAAGTACCGGCAACAAACCATGCGTTCAAATTACGCGCAATCAGTAATATAATGTTAGGTCTAGTAACTTTATGGGGTCAGAGAACGATTTTCGGTTTGGTTCTTTATTAGTTTACATGTAATTACTGTTTATTTTGGAGTACAGTGGACGTACCTGTAGTTAAACAGTGAAAAGTTTATAAAAGTATTAGTTGAATCAGAGAGTGATTCCAAAGGTACATGTTAAATTCCTTGTTCAGGATTCCAGGCGCTTCACAGATTTAGGATATGTATAGATGCAATAAATTATCTTATTTTATCGGTTAGTGCTTGACCACAATTCCAGCTGATATTAGGTGGTTGATATAGTCTGCGATAGTAAAATTCATTAGTCTAGTAATAGCTTACTCTAAAAAATATTCGCGATATTAATAAAAAATACACACTGAAACTTGTCAACTTCCCTAAAGTCCAATTTTCGTGGAGATGACAGATCTTCGGATATATACGATAATATATGATAAATATCTTCTAGTGGGATAACTTTTGCGGAGTTGAGCTAGTTTGACATAAATCGGCAAAGAATTTTTAGTGAGTAAAAACATCTACATAACCTTATCTTATCCTTAGAATGTAGAGTATATTTAGGAACATTTTCATCAGTTGCAAAATTATTAAGACCTTAAAATACGACCCGTAGTTTAAAATAAACAAATTGGTAGTAAATGGGTTTATTTGTTCACTATACCATAATGTGAAGTAAATAAACTTTTAATAGATGAAATATGCAAAAGGATTAGAAAATAAACAATAAAGTTTTGAAAATATACATGTTTTTGTTTGTTGAATTCATTCCCTGTTCAAAATTTCACCGTTCATTTATCCTGCGCCATACTGCGCCGGCATTTGACAGAGTTCAATTTGACATGTGTAAATATATGCAGATAAATATTTATGAACCACTCCGAGAGCAGGGGCGCCCAATTCCCACTACTAGTATTTTTCTTTTTAATCTCGGCGATGTTAGTATATATGCCGTGGACGCTTTTAGTCGGCGTTCTCTGAAAATACTTATACGAGCTCACTAGCTCCGCTGAGTGCGGTCACATTTCTTAAAACACTAATAAATAACATTTACTTTATAGGTTCAGTATAATTTAGTTTATCCTTTTATTAATACATTTTCTTTTTGAAGAACAAAGTAACAATTTGTTAATAAAAAACTGCGCTTTTGTATAAAATTTGAAACTCCAACATAACCGTTGTTATATATAAATTAAAATATACATGTAGCATAATGTATTATAATGTACGGGTTTTTATTAAAATAGTAATTTCTTGTACGTTAAAAAAACAAACATATAGAAACTGAGGGGAACGTAAAAGGTTGAATAAATAAACAGTTACTTGTTCGGACATCGCTTTACATACGAAAAATCCTTAGGGAGTATTCTCTTCTTGTGTTTATAGTGAGACTGTAGACTGTTTTAGTATATCAAACATATGCATAGGCAAGTACATGCTCTTTGACTAGGGTATACTATTTCTTTTTATTAATAGTAAAGAAATATTGAAAAGAAAGTGAAGAAATGAACAATGAAATTATAGCATAGTGCATATGCTATAAACAGACGTTGCTTGTTGTTGAACTCACATTTACCCACTTTCCTAAATGCATTTAAAGTTAAAAATAAAAGTATATAAATAAGGTTGTGAGAAGGAAAACCATACAATCAATATAAAGTACTTTATCTTATCTTAATATTATATATTTACAAAGTGTACGTTTTAAAAATACACATGTTACTGTGATTTCATAAAGCGTTGTGTAATAATGCTCTTATTGTAATGGACTTACGGAGCTCGTAAAAGGCGCCCGGTCTTCCGCAAAGATTGTTGTTTTATGTGATTTAAGTTGACGTTAAGCCTTCCCTTATACGTCGTATAAATATATAAAAGAAAAACACAAAATTAAATCTATGTATTCCTAAATAAAGAGAGTTCATACAGTGAGATAATTGAGTGTCTGAACAATGTTTTGTGGAACACAATAAAAGACCTCTGTCCAACAGTAGACGTGCATATTTTGAGATGCCAATGATGATCTATAAATATAATTTGGAGATGCCTATAGCATATACATACATATGACTTAAGTTCAAATAATTATAATTATATACGAATTAAATCTGTAGGTTCTTTTCGGCTACACTCCAATATTACTGTATAATACTCCTTTCAGTTGAGAATGAAACGATCAATTAATAAGCTTATTAAAGTAATTAGCGATATTACTAACAAAAAATGTATTTTACAACATTTTATAGCTTCTTATAATTGTTCATCATAGTACTAAAAAGTAAAAATTACTGATGGGTTTCTCTCTGGCTCCATATAACATGTTTACTGCTCTAAGATAATGATTTCTTACCTTGAAGCGAATGTTACACTAATAATAATACTAAATTATACGGAATTTATTGCGTTTATTTAACTGTTTTTATTTATTTTATTATCCCAACTTTTAGGACGCACAGCAGCCTTAGTCACTGGAGGATTCGTAGACGATTAAGATTTATCTTTAAATTAATATATGCCAACTGACAGAAAAGATTGGTAGTTCCATCTACCGGCTATCATTCTGATTCATAAATAAACTTCCAGGTGCCATCTCAAACATTTTTAATGATTGGGCTGTGCTGAGTAAAATATCGCTCGTGAAAATATAATAGGCGGGCCATTTATCTTGAGCGAGTTAAATTTGATTTGATGGCGTCATTCCGAATTTTTGGTACGATGCTTCATTCCGAGTGTTTTGTTTATATAAAAAAACCTTTTATATGTATTGAATTTACTTTCACAATGACCATTAACATCAAGGTAAAAGAAAAATAAAAGGTAGAAATATGATCGATCGACACTTTAAATGATGTATGGATTTCTACAGTAATGAACTCCGGCGATACTGTTTTACATAAATACTTATAACACATTCAACTTACTAAGTACTTACTCTGAAGTAGTATTAGATATTTATTCTGTAAGTATAGACTATATCTTAAATGTAAATATATTTAGGCGACCGTTTCCGAATATTCCCTTGTCGTTTACTTAAATAAATAATCGCAAGCTTTCAATTTTCTTGTGCTTCCTTAGTATTTTACTTTAAAGCAATATAATTACATAATTTTTTTTAAACGTGTTCTCAAAATATATTGTTATCATTAGATCTTTAAGATAATAAGAAATAGTTCATAGTTGAAGGTACTTATTAACCGATATTATTACTATAGTATTGTATGTATTTGTATATGATGAAATATTTTTCCGTAAAACCAGCTCCTGTTTCTACTGCCAAACAGTAATGATCAAACATTGATGTTTTAAAAGGAGCTGTAATTAGTGAAATTACTAAGGTAATGATTAAACATCTCATGTCCTCGGGGAAAATGCGCAATATGGTGCAGTCCGTGTTCGTAACACCATTTTTATGATCCGACATATCACTTTTTACTAGGTGAAAGTCGTGTTCGTGTAATAGCTTTGTGGAATAAAAATAATGTGCCAAAACCTCACTTCCATCATAGCGATTAAAATATTTAAATGTCGTAACCTGCTATAAGCCCACAGAAACCACTAAATGCCAAATGACAAACAGCTCCTGTCCATTTTAATTACGCAAATGCCGCCGTGTAAGGGCAGCGTCGAGTTGGGGTCGGATATTGACGGGGAATTTGGGTCCAATAAACATTTTTATTCTGCCTTATGAAAAATTACATTTAGGGCTGATAAAAATATATCGGGTAATTGATCAGAATTTATTTTCACAAGTCTTAACCCATAAAAAAATTTCTTATAACATTTGTCGTATATTTAAGTTATCATTATAGAGAATTTGTTTATGGATTCATTTTATGTATAACATATGAGCTTACAGTTATTTTAAATGTTTAATTATGTTGTTGGAGGAAAAATTGTTTATGATCCTTTTATTATTAATATTAAGTTATTGAAGAGATGCGTAATTTTTTAAGAACATAAAATCTTGAGAGTTGATTTTGTTTTATGACCTGACTTAGATACTACAAATAGTAATTAAATTACAAACCATCGAAACGTAATTCTTCATGGTTCCTGTCGTTTAATTTGCTTTACTTTGCAATTGTTAACGAGGGTTTGTGTAAGGTGCTGATTTAGCTAATGGGGGACGCTCTTTACAGGGCCCTCATTCAATTTGCTATGAGAAAAGCGAAAGGGGGATGTTAGGCAGGATGTTACAATCAGGTGAACATCCTGCTCGTCTCGTCGAATATTAAATATGTTTTTCTATTAGAAGATAGAATATTAGTGTAATATATTACCAACATCATTTCTTTCTATTCTTTTTATTACATTAGCGACGTGATTAAGTGTGGTCTTATCACCCTTATACTAGTTAACGAGAAAAGTTAAATCGATGTAATTGAGCGCGCGAAAAGGTTAATCTAGAACGATGACCCCCATTAACCACCCTTAGTAAGTTTTTGTTAAACTAATTATTTTCAAATGGAAAAGTATTCGTCTATGTTTTAATACGTTATAGTTACATAGATATAACATTTTGTTATGTTACTAGTAGCTTCAAACATTACTTCAAATAGTTAAAAGTTACTAAGAGAAAAAATTATATATATATACATAAAAAGTATAGAAATTTATTATTACTTTTCCATTCTATGTTTAACCTACAAAATAAAATGTTACCATGATTGTAAGAAGTAAATGTTAAACTAAGTATTTTCAAATGGAAAAGTATTCGTCAATGTCCTAATATGCTATAGTTAAGGTTAATCGAGAACGATGACCCCCATTAACCGTCCTTTCTAAGTTTTTGTTAAACTAATTATTTTCAAATGGAAAAGTATTCATCTATGTTCTAATACGTGTTATAATTACATAGATGTAACATTTTATTACGTTACTAGTAGCTTCAAATATTAGTTCAAACAGTTAAAAGTTACTAACAAAAAAAATTATATTCATATATATAAATATTACAGATATTTATTTCCACCTTTCTGTTCTTATGTCTGTTCTATAAAATGAAATGTTACGTTGATTGTGAAAATTAAATGTTAAACTAATTATTTCGCTTTTATTCAAACTAGCGGATATTATCTCGAAATATGCTTTTAATGCGATTAAAAAGTTACGTTTTTACGTCGTTATCCTGTCGCTTCCGCAGCGGGCCGTATCTGGGGTGGACCGCGCCCGGACCAACCCCCGTGACCTACTTGCATTTGGGAATAGATTCCTGCACGCGAACCTACCAAACCACCTATCCACCTACCAACCTACCCATTAAATTTATTTTCCGCTTAATAAATGATAGATGAGTCGGCGTGTTTTGAGAATTTGATAGAGCTATTACTTTTTATTTTCAGTTAAAATATTTATGCGTCACTATATTTTTAGATTGACAGAACTGCTGTTATAGCTCATATTCCTGCTACGTTTTAAAATAATAAAAAAGCTAAAGTTAATCTATTATATTGAAATTGTCGCTATTTACGTTATAAGTTTTGCTATATCTGTCGATTGTTAAGTATCAAAATAATTAGTGCATATTAGTAATTAAAGATCGAATTAGTTTTCTTAAATTAACCTCTAAACTACAGGACGAAGGTGCCTCCCTGATTATGAATATTTCCTTTGTATACATATATAAACTCTCTATATACTTCATTTAAATCCGTGTATAATAAATGAAGTCTTTATGTAATTCACCCGAACCGAAAACTTTTTGTATACAAAAGTTCTTTTCTGCGCTTAACCATGATCCTTATTAAGAGTAAAGATAATCTGTAATTTACTGGTGGTTGGTCTTTGTTGTCCGGAGACTGTTTTATAGGTATTTACTTACCAGACAGTATTCTATTTCTCCGCAGCTCCTATTTTTGCCACTAAAACTTATGTGGTTTTTTTTTTTTATTTGGATGATGTTGATGCTTTCGGCTACTATTATGGCCGCGTAAGCTTCATCGGACCCTGAGCTCGCGGATACGGACTCCGTGAGCTGAAAAGTAAATATATATATAAATTATATAACATAAGGGAGAGGAGAGAAACGAGGGAAGAGGATTTGGGGAAGGAGGAAGAGGTGGGAAGAAAAAGGGGGGCTTATGTGGTGCAGGCATTACTAGGTTTCAGTTTGAAAGGCGTTGTAGCTATATATATATATAGGAATCACTGGGGTAACGAGTCTTAATGTCTTGTTCAGGGCTTCGAGTCACCTCTTCCTCCTTCCCCAAATCATCTTCCCTTGTCTCTCTCCTCTCCCTTATATTATTTATATATGTATATACTTTGCAGCTCGCGGTGTCCGGATCCGCGAGCGCAGGGTCCGATGAAGCTTTCGCGGCCATAATAGTGGCCGAAAGCATAGACATCAACCGAAAAAAAAGGGCTTCGAGTGCAACGTGGTGCTGTGTATATCGTCCTAATTAGCACCACGTCGTCTTAACGCTAGGTTGAATAAATAAATTAGAGATTATTTTTATATAAAATCACATCTTTCTATAATACTCCATGGTAGTAATCGATTCGTTCGCCGCTAACGATTTCCCCGTGTAACGATCTCATTGTTCGTGTTTACGTCGGAGCAATCGCTTTGGCTGTTGGCTGTTCGCTTCTCAGGCACGGTGACTGTGGAAATGACGTCGCGAAAAAATACTTTATTTTAAGGCGGCGCCGTTTCACAGCTTCCTTTTTCTTTTGTATTAATTTGCTTAGAGGCCGTTTGCGGCCGGGAAATTATGCCGGGATTTTCGACGCTTTTTTGCTGAAACTTGTTTCTTAATGTTTTATTCGTGACTCTTACATTCATCATCACTTCGACTTTTTATATTAATCTCAATTTATATGAGTAAAATAGCAAACAGATTTTATATTGATGAGGTTCCTTTCTTTTATAAATTTTAATAAAGTTATTGTATATTATATTAGGTTGAGGTATAATTTACTTATATAAGTATCTATTGGATTATCTCTCGCCCTTTCCCTTCCCACTTATATGTGTGTCCATCTCTTCGACCCTCTCCTTTCATCCCTTTTCCCTCGGCTTTCCTCTCGCTTATACTCTTATTTATATAGTTCAGCTTGCGGAGTCCGGATCCGCGAGCACTGAGGCCGATTGAGCCTTCGCGGCCATCACCAAAAGAAAAAAAAATTATATTAGATTTATCGATGACATACGAATAGGAAGTTAAAAAGTATAATTTGTGGTTCTATATCTTAATAGCATTTCCTGTTTATTCACATCACCATACAAATCGGTATATAACCAATACATATAAATACACCTATTGGTTATAATTTATCTATATCAAAATACTATTTTTAAATTAATAATTATTTACATATATTAAACTTCCAGGAATGGTAATACGAAATTGTTTCTATTTCCGTTTTCATTCTTTATTACAAATAGAGTATCTCTTTTTCATAGTGTCTTTTTATTGTCCTAGAGTGGAGCGGTGGCGGTGGTAATGGAGAGTACCGTGTTCGAAGACAGCTGTCTGTGTCATCGGATTCGAAGCTTCTAGACGAGGGAGCGCGGGAAGACGCGAGGGTTGTGATGAGGCCCAAACGGCCACCCAGGCCAAAGTCCGAAGCCTTCCTCGGACCTCACGACCACAACAATCGACGCACCAAGCGATTTAGTGCCTTTGGGGTGAGTAAATTCTGAAATCTAATTAATTTCTTTTAAATACAATTTAAAGAATGTTCATTTGTGATTTTTTAACTAGCTCAGTGCTAAAAAATTTAAAGGGTAGTATTAAAAAATAAAGCGAGTAAAAAGTAAAAAAGCTCCATGTTAACAAAACATCCAGAGTTTGTTTAATTCATCGTGAATTCCTTTTAATTAAATTAATTGAGCTCCGTCCACTGGGTACTTTGATAGCAAAGTGGCTTTGGCGCAGCAAAGTGATAGTTGCAATTAAACAGAGTTGCTAGGCATATCTAGTTTCATTAGACATCTTATTAGATTTACGGAAATAGCTATAAGTCTCAAGCATGGGCAAAGATTTATTTAAATTTAATAAGAAAGTAGAAATGTTTTCTCAACTCTGAATTGCTAACTAAATTTCATATGTAATTTTTAGTTTTATAATCACAATATAGGTAACACCTGGTAAAGTAACTTGTGAGTGGAAAATTACTTTGTAAAATATAGTTATAACGTTTAATAATTTTCGCGTTGATAACATCTAATCTGCAAATATTAACTCATTTAATCCAACAACCATGCTCGCTACTCTTATTGTATTTGTACATTTAATGTAATCCATTTCATAAAGCTAAATGGAATTGTTCCATCCCAATACGATGAATAAATAAGTGATAATCTTCACCTTGCTTTTTCAGTGCCGTACAATTCTGAACATCGATTAAGGAAGTCACGGTCCAAAATAATATCTAACGTAAACGGCTTATTCCATGGAATATTTGTTATAACTTTCCTTGGAACAGACAGACGCAAGATTATCGTACTTTATGTATGACGGTAATATAAGCAGTTCAAACGACGTCGTGTGACGTCTAGAGGATAATTTATAACGTGTTCCGCTTTGTGCTAATGTTCCGCGTGTGTCATATGCCATACATCAGAGAATATCGAAGGGAATCGACATTTTTGTTTAATCATTCACTGTATTAATCGCGTGGGAACAATCCATTTTCATTTATCTCTGTTTCATTATCCGATGTTTAAGGAATTTATAATTATGACTGTTTTTTTTTTCATTTACAAAGTGCGTGCACTTAAGCAGTTATAGTAAATAAACAAAATTAACGAAAAATATTACGAATGTATGGAAAAAAGTCACGCAATGAAATAATGTCATGCGAAAAAAAAATAAAGACATTTCTGATAAACAAATAAAATGTTTTAGTGGTCGTTTCCGTTTTCCTCATCTCAGTTAAGATGTGATATTTGTATGTTTCATGTTAGAACAGTATTATATCACATACGCGGCATCGAATAACAAACACAATTTCTCCTCGTACAGGAGCGGTCCTTGTTCTTTCCGGCTGTCTAAACAATTAATCAGCCCTTAGAAATGCAGCGGAGAGGCTGACAGGCGCTTCTGAACGCCCATCGCGTCTACGTAGAGCGAAGTAGCGTTAGACAAGTCAAATATTTACACGGACCACGGTGCGAGTGTAGAAAGCAAAACGATGTACTCGCAGGACCATAAGTGGGCGATACTTCACTCTAGTAATCGTTATAAACAACCGCAGGCGAGCGCGTTTCCTCCGCTTTTTATTTTTCTTCCCTTCGAACATTATTTACTTTCCTTTGTTAAGTTAAGATATTGCTTTATAAGTAAATAACATAAAAATCTATTTATTTACGTAAATAACCTCATGTAGACGAATAAGTGCAAAAGCGCTACTTATATCTTACGTACTTATTACGAAATTTCTTTCTGCAGGGTTATGGTTAGAAAATTTCATAACAAAACAATCTATTGGTTTATAGATATTTACACATTATCATGTTCATCAACAGCCAGCGACAGTTCACTACTGGACATAGCCATCTCCCAAGGAACGCTTCTTGGCTCTTTCTTCAAATATACGCATCGGGATGTACAATTGGCTATTTGGTATATGCAATTGGCTATTTATATTAAACCATAATCAAATATGGTAAATGCATATCACGTTTGATGATCCATAGGTGTTATTTCCTATTTTCTCAATCAAAAAAATGCGATCTTTTAGGGCAAGTAAACTTCTTGGTTTGTAGTATGTATTGTATGTAGTTCATGTGCTTTTATAAAAGTTTTTAATATTCTAGTTAAATATGTTTTAACTTCTTTAACATTGTTAATTTTAGTGTTTTCTATTTCATGTTTCTTGGCATACAGTGGGTCTTTTAATTATTGTCTGTAGTACTTTGTTACTGAAAAGAAGGGCATAGCATCGACAGTCTTCGCCAAATGACCGACCGACCAACTTCTTTTTGAAGATCGCACGGTACTCAATTATGAGGATTAGTACCTTACACAGAACTCTTTGTAGTATGTCATTGTTGCTGTTACTGGCTGATCCCCGAATCTCTATACCGTAGGACCGTATAGATTGAACAATTAGTAAATCAATAATTTGTTCTCTGTTGATAGAGGTGGTGACCGACTTATTCGCCTCTGGAATTTCTTATTTGCTACCACTTTCGGTTGAATGTGGTTCGCCTATTTATATGCATAAGTTAAATTATATAATTTTCTTGTATAAGTACTTTTTTATTTATTTTAACAGATTGATTGATTTTATTAAATTTGATTTTATTCGAAATTTTTGCAGCCGTTGATAAATTTTATCGCCATTAACTTTTACTTTTTGTATTTCATTTAGCGTCTCTATAATAATATTGAATAAATATTTAGTGTAGTTACAGGTTTTTTCTAAAATTTATAGATTCAGGATACCATTCTTTATAAATTGTGAAACCGGTTTTAACATAATACTAAATAAATAATTCAGGTTACACAAGCTTCGAATAAATGCCTTTAAACGCATTAATTTCGAATAAAATGCTTTAAACGGAACTTCTTAAGCAATGTGTTAATGTATTATAATATCAAGTGTTATTTTGTGTAAACAATCTGGAGTTTGTCGATAAACCACTCCATAATAGTTCATAAATCAATAAAATCAATCTAGCTAAAACGCCTCTAGTACTCCGTAAGTACCTCTAGTGGCGTCATAAATTAAGATTAGTCAAGCGTGCCGCTACACTTCGTATGTTGATAAATGGACACTCTCCTCTTTGTCAACAGGGTGATTCTCCGTTCGGGAAATCCGAAGCGTACATGAAACTGGAGCAGCTCGGAGAGGGATCATATGCAACAGTCTACAAGGGTTACAGCAAGTATGTATTTGTTAATTAATATAATATTCTTAAAAGTCACAAAGGCTAAGTCTGTTTTTGCGATCTTATACGATTGGAGGAAAGTACAGCTATCCTGGACATCCGTCAACTTGGCCAGCATGAAAATACATGATCTTGACTCTCTCCACACTCCTTATAAGAAGTCCCCGAGTCTCCGCAGGAGAAAAATAATTAAAAACATTAATAAAAATTAATTGTTTATTTAAGTAATTATTGTCCCTAATTTATTAGTATTTCGTGTCATTAAGATAGATGTATAATGTCAGGTGTGGTTATTTGAAATCAGTAATAAAGAAAATTAAGATTGATAATTTGTCGAACATTAGGTTTCTAGTAAATTTTTGTCATAATAATATTATATTCTGGCTAAGTCTTTTTTTCCTTATCAATTATTTGTGATATTTATCGTATTATGAAATTTATTACAATGCGTACTTTTAATAGGAAAAGTTAAACTTTATTACTGTCTAAATTTTAAGGCATTAAGCTTTAAATTGAAATTTGTTCGTCGCCATCGTCGGGATAACCCCTGCTTCATTTAATGGCGCAAAACCTCTCTGATTATTATCGCCTTGTTAGGATTTATACGATTACATCGTTTTGAATTGATACTCAAGGGAATTATTCCCATTATCTGACTTAGAACTTATTTTTAGAGACATTACGTCTGAAAACAATGTTTTTGAATTGGTATTTTTTATTATTACACTCCGGATAAAATTTATTTAGTAGTCTTTACATTCACATTTAAAATAAATATAGATATGTTTTAAAACTTTGCGGGATTGAAGCACCGGAAAATTTTGTGTGAAAGCGAGGAAATCACTAATCCTCTACACATACGTACACAAACTAGTGAATACCAAAATGATGAAGTGACATAATGAAGTCTTTTGTTATTTTTGTTCAAGCTTCGACATTGCTCTTGCATGAATCATACATGCAGGCATTTTAGAACTGTATTAAATGAAGACTGAACAAAAATTTCTTTGAACGACAGTCAAACCGTTTCAGTTTCTGTGCGTCTGTATGTGTATGTGAGGGCGCTTTGGAGCGTGGCCGCGCTCCGCATAAATAGCCCGCGACGCTGAATAGTGTGGAAATAACAGTTCTTGTTACCAACAATGCGCTACGTAACTTTAAATTTAATTATACCGTTGTCTAACTACAGCGGTTTTTGTATCATTACTAACCGTATTACATTATGAAAGAACTGCAGAGTTTTTACATATAACTATTTAAGTCATTAAAAATAATTGACACGTTATTATCCTCTTTTATGTAATTACCTCGTTTTTAGTGTAATAAACCTTTAATTAGACAACCACTTTCTTAAAGACAAGACTGTTGGTAATATTTATTCAGAAACATGAACGTGTGAAGGAGACTACTGACCAATTTTGGACAGTAGTAGTTTTTGTCGAAGCGATTAAACTAATTACTACAAGCACAAGGTAGATCTATAATCATAGCATTTATGGTCGTCATATCAAAACCAGAGGTAGAAAGTCTATGTTAGGTACCACCGCAGCTCCTATTGCAGCCGACAAACGATAATACGTAAACATTACTTTGTCCCGGGTGTAAAGCTAGTGAAATCACTGGGGTAGCGAGACTTAACACCAGGTCTCAAGGTGACGAGCGCAATATGGTGCAATGTATACCACCATAGCCAGCGACACGTTGTTATGAGCAAGTGTATCACTTACCATCGGGAAAACATCTTGTTAGCATCGTCATCGAATAAAAAAAGAGTATTGTGGGCGTATATCACTTATCATCATATTACAATTGACGTCAATTGTTACTTCACGGTAGATAATATGTTTAACAAAATTTATTCCATGTATTAATATAATATTTATGTATGTATATAGCGAACATAAAAGGCTATACCTTTAAAGGAGGCCCGTGGCGCTTAAAGCTCTCGACGTTTCTTGATGCATCGGTTGTGCAGCGCGCGATCGCTTTAGATTCCCTTTCACAAGAAACATTACTCCGTCGCCCGCTATGTAAAGCAGTACACTCGCACGTACACTCCCGATCCATGTTTACACTGTGCCGAAGTAAAACTTATTACACGCCCGCTTTGAGCTTAAAAGCTTTCAGAATTATATTCATCTACTCTTCGCCATTCTCTTTGAAATGTGTGCGAACACACAAAGCGAAAAACTTTGTTTTCTACGCAAGTAATTTCCTTTAGTGTTTTCAGATAGCGACGAGGACGCTCTCCTTTGCATGCCATTAAAATGTGAATTTTATGGGAACGTCTAGAATTGACGAAGTTTTTCATCATACATTTGGGTTCTGCCATCTTACTATTTCTTACTCGTCAATGCGGCGAGATTCGTGGAACATTCACCACGATGGTAAATGATATGATAGAAATACATACTTTAGCATAGCACTTAGCTGTGCGACATGAGATATTTTATCTTGTTAACTTAGTAATTTAATTGGCCATAGCGCCTTTCGAAACGAAATAGCACTACTTACGAACTTAACCAGCAGTGGCCTATCAAGAAGCCTAAAAACAATATACTCGATGATGGCGCGTATATAATGAAAAGAGGTTTTTACTTATAGTTATCATACACTATTAATGCGAAGATTTTATTCAGGAGAATATGTAGTGATTATTATAAATTTAAACCTGCTATTAACAATATTCAAAATTTGGTTAACATTTAATATATTACGTAAGTTCAAGATAAGCCTTTCACGCGGAAACCACTTGACATTTCGCTTTGTGAGCGCGAACAGGAAGGGGCTATATAATAGAATTTAGAGAATTCATAGCTTGCGAGTGTCGTGGAGAGTGGCTTCATCGTTGAGTGTTAATGAGCCCGTTCCACTAACCAAATTGTCGTATTCATGGCCCGAGGAAGTTTCTGGAGCGGCTTTATGGCGACTGACAGCCCGTTTAATCCCCTATTGAGTTGAAGACAGTTTGTATGTGAAATGTACGACTTATATTGACTATGTTCTTGCAAAGTTTTTATATGGTGATATCATACACATTAGTATATATACCCCCGAATGATTATATTGAAATGAAAAGTCAACAGCAAAAAAAATTTATGACTCCTGCCATTTTCGAAAATAATATATCATTAAAATGTTTTGTAATATAGTGTTACAGCTGGTCTGTAGCTATAACTGATACCTACAAACCAATATTGCATAATTGGTAAATACCAATGCTAGAAAACACTAATATATTCACTAGACTTAGAACTTGTTGCTTAAGCATGACGTAAAAGTTCTTTAGTATTTTTTTTCTTAGGAATAAAATGAGAATAAAACTTTTGAATGATTTCAAACGATCCAAAATACTTATAATTGAAGTAATTAAAACCTTAACAACTTCACGCGGTTATAGGGAAGTTAGCGATCGACGTAAACCGTTAAACCTTTACGGGCAACGATTACGAACCATTATTATATTGTCGATCCGAAATGTTTATTAATGATTGCCATTAACTTTAATCACTTCGTATAACTTATACTGCAAATGATTGTGTGGTTCAATAGATGGCGTAGTTTTAATTAATATCTAAAACATATCACAAAACTTAACACCATTAGTGAGAGTTAATTTAATTCATAGAATAATATAAGTATTTAGAAGAAAGCATAGCATTACCATTTTATTTCCTTTCTAAGAAAGCCCGCGTTGAAGCTTTTTTTAATAGTCTAAAACTTTCATAATAGCGAAGAAATTTATGCATAATTTTTTTCCTGCTTTAATTATGAAAGAAGGAAATACAGGCATTATATTACAGCTGTATTTAGCTCGTTTTCATTATACTTGTGGTAAAAAATATAATTGCATAAAACTAGTAATAACTCCTTTAATATTTAACTTTTAAATATTTTTTTTAAAACTTTCCCTTTACAGCTGCCGTGACGTTTTCGAAAGTTTCAATGGTCCACTTATACAGATTTTTCCTCTAATTAAGACACTAAAGATGTCACATTTTGTAATTAATTAAGGATCATATTTATCTTTGAAATATCGTTTACTATATCTTATTAAATGTTAACAAACTCTTTGAATAGTTGACAATAACATTAATAAGTATTTTAGTTGTGTAGATGAATCGATGAAACCCTTAACGTCCATAGTGGCTGAGGGCAAAAACATTATACGGAAAAGAAGTAAAGTTTTTTTAATGAAAATATTACGTTATTATTTATCACAAATCAAAAGATAGTTTCTATTTCCTTTATTTGATTAATGCATTATACGTACTTAAAAAAATCTCTATATATGTGTAAGTTTTGTCAATCACACATGTATACCAAAACAAATATTAGTCAAAATATCCAATTATGACACAAAATATATTCATTGAATGAAAGGATAACAGTTTAATGTTCTGTCACACAGTTTAACGCAGCAAGTGGTTGCGTTAAAAGAGATCAGGCTGCAGGAGGACGAAGGAGCGCCCTTCACCGCAATACGGGAGGCGTCGCTACTCAAGGAGCTGAAGCACGCCAACATCGTCACCTTGCACGACATAGTGCACACGCGGGAGACGCTCACCTTCGTGTTCGAGTTTGTGGTTAGTGAGAACAGAGAACAATACATGTCACTAGCTTACTCGCACTTTAGGCCATCCTCACGGGGTCACAAAGAACTTAGAAATTTCATAGCACCCAGCATATTAAGTCTTGTTACTCCAATTGCAATACCATTAAATCTAATGCAGCTTTGTCTATTTCCGATAACAGGCTTGTGACCAATTAAGCTTTTTTTCTGTTCACTAAGACCTGTAGCGAAATTTTTTCCAAATTTTGTTTCGGTTGTAAATTTTGTTCACATTAGTTTTCGAACAATGTAGTCATTTAAACTTCTCATAAAAGTTAGGAATTTGTTTCGAAAAAAAAACATATATTTAATAGTTTTTTTTTTGTTCTCTTTATTTAACAGGGCTTTATCTTTTATGCGATTATGTCGCCCTAATTACAGACACATTAATAATTATATTACAATTAAAAACGATTTAAAGTTAATTTATACAATTGTTTAGCTTCAGTACTCATAGGTTCCTTTAGTATTATATTTAAACTACCAACTTTTGCCAAAACACTATAATCGAGAGTCTCTGCAATGTTTAATAGTTCACTTCTGTCTAAACGTTATGAATTTAAATTATTTACTAAAATACAAAAAAAGATGTGTTTTTCTGATTTTTCCCTTTACCAACGTAAGGAAATATTTAGAGCTATAACAAATCATGGAATTTGATCATAACCATTCTTAAAAAGATATTGTAGTTCGATTTTGATGTTAATTGTGTGAATTTGTTACAGGATACAGATTTATCTCAGTATATGGAGAGGCATCCAGGCGGTCTGAACCACCACAACGTAAAATTATTTATGTTCCAATTGTTACGCGGACTATCCTATTGCCACCGGAGACGAATTTTACATAGGTATGAACAAAGTTACTTTCTTATTTTCGTTACTGGTTTTAACTATTGTCCTTTCGAAATTCTTTAAAAAACCTGCATATTAGTTCTAATATGAGTATAATATAAAAGAAGCATTTACTTTAATAGTTCAGATGATGATGAAGAAAGCACGAAATCGTTATGATTTCTTGCTTTCTTGAAAATATTGAATTCAAGAAAACTGAAAGGTACTGTCGCTTACTGGTGGTAGGTCTTTGTTGCCAATAACCGTTTAAGCAGGTACCACCGCAGCTCCTATTTCAGCATACAAACAGTTGAATAAAATGTAATGTTTACATTACTGTGGTCCCGTTTAATATCCGTTAAAACTAGTAAAATTACTGAGGTCGTAAAACCTAATAACTCATGTTTTTTATTCAAAATAACATTTAAAAATAAACGTGTTTACAAATGATGTATACTTATTCACTATTGTTCGTAACAGGGACGTCAAACCGCAAAACCTTCTAATAAGCTCTCATGGTGAGTTAAAGCTTGCCGACTTCGGTTTGGCGCGGGCTAAGTCAGTGCCGAGCCACACGTACTCGCACGAGGTTGTCACGTTGTGGTATAGACCTCCAGGTTCGTTCAACATACACTATATATATATATAAATGATTCAACAATATTTATAATAATGTTTTCAATGATTTATATCTAAACGAATATTTGTATTAAAAAGTTGTTTTTTTATAGATGTCCTGTTAGGTAGCACTGAGTACTCAACGTCGCTTGATATGTGGGGCGTGGGCTGTATATTCGTGGAGATGCTGTGTGGGGTTCCGACGTTCCCAGGCGTGCGAGATACACATGACCAGCTTGAGAAAATATTCAAGGTTCGCTTTATTGAACAGACAAATAAAGTTTTTAAAACACAGTGCTCCGAAAGTCAGACCGGATACGTTAAAATATCTACCTAGCTATACACATTAATTTACCATATGTTATAACTTAAAAAAATTGCTGCCAATATAACGGGCTTCATAGCTGGGAAAATGGAAAAGTTCTTACCCTGTAACATAGTGGTCTCTACTTTAATTCCGGGGCGACGTATGCTAAACTCTACTTGGTTGGTGGAAGTGTTTTTTACAATCCGTCTGGTTAAGAACCACCGCCATTTTTCTTTCATCACCGGACGACAAGGCGCACGGCGAGACTCCATCCTTATGTTGTAAACATCCCCAGTTTACGCACTAAGA
>DWLS01000184.1:0-37471 GCA_018246255.1 Pachliopta kotzebuea | reverse complement strand
ATCCTTATGTACTTTCTTTTTTTGTAACTCTGTGATAGTGCACAATAAAGTATATTTGTATTTGTATTTGTACATTTCAAAAGACCTTACAACATGTAGACCTCGCTTACCTTCAACTAGAATTCACTTAAATAAATGCTCTAATAAAAATCAAACCTTTATGGAATTGGCTGAAAACTTAATATTATTTTCTTTAGATATTCAATATTTATATTTTCATTTCAGGATTTGCCGTCTTTTACTCAAAACATTCAACGTCTAATGAACGATGTAAATTGTTATCGCACGTACCAAGCATTGGCCACTGTGGACAACATGGTCGTTTAACTAATGAGATTGCTGTTGGTGTGATTTCAACAGACTTGAACAAATTTAATAATAAATAAATAGTTTCAATAAATACATAAATTTATAAATATTTTATGTACATTTTAAGAAATTGAGTAATATAATTAGTTATCAATTAATGTTTATAAAAGATTGTAACATTACTCAGTAAAACAGCAATTCTAAGACGAATCTATTTTTTTTTAATTTACAATGGGTTAACATTTGTGACAATGACACTATCACTGTTTTTTGTCACTACTATTTTGTGTCACTACTTTCGACTATTATATCAGCGATAAGATTCTAAAATTCAAGTTGATTTTTTATTTATTAATCATCACAATTAGAAATTTAAGGAAACTTAAAATAGAATAACTCTGTTCTTTCCATAATCTTTTACATCGAATGTATTAAAATGTTTTAAAGAGTGCATAAGTATGTAACAAGAATAATGATAGTTTGATAGTTTGTGTACATCATATGACCACGTAAATAATCTTGTTTTTGATAATTTACCAAGGACTAATTTTATCTAAAGTTAAAGAACATATTAGTTGAAAGTTTCAATGTAATCATATATTTTTATATCAGTTCTATCACTAAACTAGCAATATATATACACATAAATAAATAAATATATCTAAAACTGAAGTTCTGAGAATGTACATTGTAGGTACTAGTCATTTTTTACTGAGGAGCAATCTAAAATAGTTTGTAAAAAGAGCTGTTAATTTATAATCACTTTGACTATACAATTGCTATGAGCTAATATTCCAACGAAATCTTTAATAAAAGATTTCGATTTAAAGTTTTTGCCAGCAAATCCATGCCAGAATTATAAAACTCTTCATTATTTATGCTGTAATGTATCCTGAAAAAAGTTTCGTTCCCAACAATGCACTTTAGTTAAAGGTCTTTTCTGTTCTTCTTTCAGTTAAAGGTTCATCTTTAACACAAATTTTGCATTAGTTCAGTTTTATGATTACTAAACTTAGTATTGAATAACGATAATATTCATGTATTGTAAAAGAGAAAAAATGTGTATTAAACATATTTCTTTATTAAATAATATTATGATGAGGGACCAACACATTTTTGGATCTCAACTAAAATCAATACTAGATATGCAAGTGTCATTTAGTGTCACAATAAGCTGTAGCCTGTATTCTTGAATCGTATTTCAAGCAGTCTTTTATTTAGTGTGTATCCACTTTAGTGTAAAATGTTATATACTAATTGAGGTGCACTATCTTTTAATAAAGGATAATAAATATTTTGTATTATAATTTGTTAAAATAACCTTTTCAATAGTTTTAGTATAAATTTATTTCAATTCAACAAAACAATGAGATATGTAGGTTCATCTTATGAGCCATAAGCTGTTGAATATTAATAACCAAATCATTTCATTAGTGGCAACGCCCTTTAAACAGGAATAAGCACATCACTATGTGTATTGGTACAAAGTGCCAATCTAAATGGTCACAACCAACAGGGACTTATCACCAGTAAAATATATGAAATTATTATAATTTTATATTAGTCAGGTAATAATTTTTTAATCACTTCTGTTACAATAAATTTGTGGCTTGCATATAATTTTATATCTGGTGTAATGTCAACCCATTGGACACCAATTGCATCATCTCCAGCATTTAATTTTAGAGCACCAACGGTGGAGCCATCTTCATCATGAAAGTTATATGCAACTGTTTCCATCCAAGCATTATCTGTATTTCGTGGATCATCCACATAACCGCTGTATACTTCTACACCTTTACTGAAGAAGTTATCAAACTTTTGTACCCATTGTGACTTTTCTTCTGAAAATTATTGGGCAGTGAAACAAAAGTTAGTTTTTACAATTTTTGTAAGGAATCTAAATTATCCATGTACTACAATAATAGCTTTGTTATTATGGTTTTAATTTACTTATGATTAAGTTATGAGGTAATAAAAGAAATTTTACAAAAAGAAATAATCTGCATTTTGTAGACAATACAGTGGTTGAGCTTATTGTAATGATTTTATAATTTTTGTTAAAAACTAAGAAAGATTTTGTCTCTGTCAAAGTAAATTAATATGTATATAGATGAACATTAGCAGTAATTTCATGTTAACTTATCTATATTAGTAATAAATGTCATCATCAGTCGATAGACATCCATCCACTGTTGAACATAGGCCTTCCCCAATAGTGGGAAAATTTGGGGTTGCCTTGGGTCCCATGAGCTGTTGTGTGGGACATACCATACACTAACTTAGCGATAAATGTACTTGGATTTAATTAATATAAAAAATTATTTACCTTCTGTAGCTGCTAAGGAATTCATTGCTTCCTCTTGAAATTCTCTTACTGCTGTAAAAGCAACATTTTCACCAGGATTAACCATGCCACCGGGCAGTGCCCATTCTCCACTGTCTCCACGTTTTATTGCAATAAATTGTAGGATTTGCCTAAAATATGCCAGTTCCAGTTAATTGTCTAAATAATAACATAAATATGTAGAGAAATTAGAGAATGTTCATGGTGGATTGATTTGTTTCACTCAAAAAAGATACTCCTTCTTTTAGTTAAAACTAGAGAAAACATTAAAAAAATTAAAACAATCTTTGGCAAATTCAATAAGGTATGGTATATACCTGTTATTACTTTTATTAGTTTCTACTTGACCATCACTTAGTTTCTTCCATCTTGTAACTACTGGGTCTGCTGCATGGTTAGGTCCCCAACGTCCTAATACTCCTCTACCATTTATTCCAGTTCTACCAGCTGGATTAATGGGGTATCCATTCGTTATTACATATATTCCCGAGTGACTTTTCCTATTGACATTCCCATCTAAATTATTCCACTTTGGTTTAAAATCTGGGTCACCTAAAAAATAATTGGACACATTAAGTTTCTGTAGGATTTTAAATAAAAATAGTGAACAAAAAAAAATTAAGAATTACAATAATGAAAAATACCTATGTCAGGATCTGCCCAGGGCTTGCCGTAAATAGAATTTGAAGTATAATTCACTGGGTTGTATTCTTTGTAATCAACGGTCCATTCCACTTTATCATCGGGAACCGGAAATTTTTGAATGGTAGTTCTGGGGTAAATACCACAGCGGGCTTTCACGTGTCTAAATATCATCGTTGAACAAACCAAACCAGTAAAGAATCAAAAATTACGTAAATAAAGTACATTAAAAGTTAATTCTTGTTAATGTTTCATATATAAGTTGACCTAATCAAATGTCAAGAGTAAAGTAAAACATTGTAACAGTTTTTTTTTTTGATCTCGTGTGTAATAAAAATGCTAACGGAACGCACATCCCGAAGCCTATAGAGGGCCGACGACGGAGGATAGTGTCGGGCTCCGACCGACTAAAAAAATCTTCACACGGTGTTCTAGTCACATTCGACTTTATACGAAAGTCCCGGGAAAACATCGAACAGTTCATTTGCAACCGCCGCTCGGTGCTCGGCTCACCTCCGGGGAGGGTGTGAAGCAGCCCTCCCGGTATACAATCCCTACTTGGGGACTCGTCGGAATACGAAACGCGGTACCAGATCCATCTCGGATTGTAACAGTTGGTTTAAGATGTATTACCGTAAAATACTCGGTAATTTGTAAAACGTAAATATAACAGGTTTCGAATTTAATATTGCCTATTTTTTCTTATTTTATCGTCAAATATTAAAAAGATTGGAGAAATGAATTGTCTGCTATTATTATAGTGCTTTGATATTTTTTACTGGGTCTACGACTAACATTGCGCGATAAAATCAGAAATGACGACTATTGTAGTATACAATATAATACGAATTTCAAAATTGTACAAGATTCCTTTCTTAGGTTTAAAGAGCTTAAAGCTCTCTGAATATTTCTCCCAACACTCCACTTTTTCTTAAAGTATAATGGATCAGTACACAAAAACTGACACGAAAATTTTGTACTCATTTTGCCATAATAATGATTGTAATTTGAGTACTTTTGAATATTTTTCTAGTTATATTTGAATAGATCATAGAAAGTACGTTTTTATTCATATCCAATGTTAAAAAACGCTAGTGACCGATGCTTAAGGTTGCGTCTTTGAATCTGCTATTATATTTGTAATTCCTAAAGGATCACCTGAACACAGTACTGGAAGCTCTCACTAGGACGGACGGATAATTTGATAAAGGTCGCAGTAAACCGCTGGGGACAAAAAGCGAAGAACCGATAGGAGTGAAAATCATTGGAGGAGGTCTATGTCCAGCAATGGACGTATATCGGTTGATAATGTCATCATCATAATGATAGTGAAAGGCTACTTGTTCTAGTGTGAAGCGGCAAAAGAACCACTAACAACATGAAATACGGAAAGATTAACATCGTGATAATTTATTACCAAAAAATTTACGTCAGCATTGGTAGCAGCAAGGGCGCGGACCCGCCTCCGGCGACCGCGTAGCTCGCGCCTTGTTTTTCGTACTCCGAGTACGGAATTAGGTTAAGGTACAGTTTATATAAATAAGTATCTATTGTATTATCATCCCCTTTCTGTTCCTTCTTCCCCAAATCCTCTTCCCTCATCTGTCTCCTCTCCCTCATATTATATATATACCATAAATACTTTTCACCTTGCGGAGTCCGGATCCGCGAGCTCAGGGTCCTATGAAGCTTTAGCGGGTATAATAGTGGCCGAAAGTATTAAACTTCTTCCGAAAAAAAAATATATAAAATGCTACAAAAAGCGCGTCAAAATGCATTTTGTTGCTTATAAATTAGAATTTGTTTGTTTTGATATTTTACATAATTTTTTTTTATTTGTGAGCAATTTTAGTTTATGGCTAGGACACAAGTCTTGTATGTAGTTTTTCAACTACAGGCCTACTGGAAGAAATTCCATAATGGAGCAAGTAGCGCCTTTACACTTATTTGTCTACATAAAATATACTGTATATTTCTGTGTGCATAAATAAATAAAAGAAATATTTTCAACGTTTATGGCATTTATTTTAACCTTTTTTTTTTTTGCACAAGATTATTAAGCTAGTGTTTCCTGCGTGTACCTCTTCGCGATGTAGGTTTTTTGAATACGTCATCATCAGATTTTTTTTGAAATTCATCATCTGAAAAAATTATGATATTTTATTGTACACTTGTCTTCTATTATGGAACGAATTTCCCAATTACTTATTAGATTAAGGCATATACCTGAGTCTTCTGAATCATCTACAACTTTATTCTTTACAGCAACTTTTCTACGCGATTTTCTTACTGATAATGGTGTGTCAGGTGGATTGTTGGGCGGTTCGTTCTGAAAGGATATATAAAAAAATAGTGGATACTAACTTTTTTTATTTACAAGACTTACATGTAAATAAGCCAGTGGCTCACTGAATAAAGAGCTATTAACTAATTCATATTAACATCAAATACTTGATGCCATTATCAATAAGTGTACCTCATCAGGACTGGAAGATGAGCGTCTTCTCGCTCGTCTAGAGGAACCTTTCCTTGGAGTAGGTCTGGGCGCATCGTTTCGTTTCTCCGCCCTGTCAACACCCTGTTCATTGTCATCAGCTTCTCCATCGCGCACCGCAAAGCATTCTTCAATTTTATCGCCCAGTTCAGTTACCAAAGCCTGCAAAGGAATTAAGATTTTTTGACGAAATGTTGATTCATTCAATTCATAGCATTAATATTTATTATTTTTGTGTTTATATACGTTTAAGCAAATAACAGCAATTTGATACAGGGAATTTGGAAAACTTACAGAAGTATTTTTAAATATTATTGAGGTTTGGTACGCTTATTTTTCGTAAAGACTTCAAAGACATGTACCACAAGCAAGCATCATACAAATATTGGGAGCAAACCTTAATTTCATTCCTAGCCATTTTTGAAGCATTGTTCATTAAAGAAGTAAAAGATTCCATAACACCTGGACAATGCAATTTATCTTTATAGCAATCCAAGTTCTCTATAAGCTTTCTGAGTGAACGTTCATTGTATGTAAACAGGGAAAGACAATATGCAAGGTCTCGCCACTGTCTTTCCTCTGTGGATAATTTAAACCGCTGGCAGAGTTTTTCTACTAGTGCTTCCATTTGCCTATCTTTTTGTATTAGAGATGTTATATATCTGTAAAATAAAATTTAATAACATTTGTTGGTGACAAACATTTTTTCAATAACTAGTATGTCATGAAGCATGGAAGAGGCGTGGGTATGATTTCCATTTTCCCAAGAACAATATCTCTCTTGAACATGTGACTTCCACTAATCGGTAATTGAACAGTGTGGTCAATATATCGCTTTAGTTCTTTCTCTGTGTAGGCGAAACTACCAGGTCCAAGAAGTGGAAAGGTCCAAAGGACTGTATATCAATTTTCCCATAAGGGAATGGTTAATTTGTGGGTTCAGTAAACATTTTAAGGAAACAATTACTTTGAAAATGTATGTCTTACTTCATTATAAATCTGTACTGCTCCTCTTGTACGTTGAGCTCGGGATCGCTAAGGCGGGATATAATATCGGGCATCACATTGTAAAGGGCGTTCCCTTTCAGTGAGAGCTGTTTGAAAAATATTCGTGTCATCACGGCAACGCGTGCATCTTTATCCGCGCAGCACAGCGCCATATCAGCTATTTGACCTTTTACGCGAACCATTTCATGCAGTACCAGGAATGACAGCATTTTAACTGCGCACTGACGGACCTCTAGTTCTTCGTCACTTAAACTAAAGTACTAAATAGTAAGATAATTTTAAACAGGTAAAAACATAAAACATGTATTGTTTTCGCAACATGGCGTTAGGAGACAATGAGACTGTAGATGATTATGCGTGATCACTCACAAAATTCAGGCTCCAATATCTTCACGACGATAAGAACATAGCAACACTATCTCATAAAATCTACAATATGAGAGAGACTGTCAGCTAGGCGATTTCGTATTTCCACGGCGATGGAGACTCTTGTTGTTGTTTTGTTATTATGTTAATGTCATATATTATTTTATTATACAAAATTGTTCTTTAAAGATTTTTCATCATAAAAAATGTTGTTCCACAAACTTACATATCATAAATGTGATAAGTCCAAGGTTGCGTGAGATTTGGGAACCGCAAAGTGAGATCGGCGAAGGCAATAGTCAAATTTGTTCTAAGGGAGACATTTTTGGATTTCTTCAGAACCGTTACCATTAGTTGAAGACCCTCTTCGCATACAGAACTTGACACGAGCATAAATCTGTTAGACAAAATCAATGTACGCTATATAAACACATATATTGTTAGTAGGTTTCAGTTGACGGAAACCGTCTTAGTATGTATTCGCAGTACCTAATTCAGCCGTCAAACCTTAATATACCACGTTACTGTGTTCCAGTTTGTATATTACTGGTAGTAATTGGTAATATTACTGGGTTAACGAGATACCTTGTTTAAAAGTGATGTGCTCAATGTGGTGCAATTTCTATGATTCTTGCAACCGCCGCATTGTTATGGGCGAATTTTAAGCACCTGTAAGTAAACGTCCAGTTCGACTAGTTGCTTTGTATACTTAAGTAATGGTAACGAGAGGTTATATATATAGGTATACTACACAATTTAGCTTTTGAATTATGCTATGAGTATAGAAGGGCTCAGTTGTTTACGATGGTTTCATTGTCGAACAGCACGAAACTGAGGACCTTTTATTTAGCTTTTACGGCTGGTTGGAGATAGCGCACTTTTATGTATAGCCCAGCCCAAGGGCTACATGGCTAAATTGTTATACCTAGTCAAGGCGAGGGCGGCTACAGTTTGTAAGCGGGAGCAAGTGCGAGTCGGATTAGCTAGCAGCCAGCGCAGTAGGGGCGTGTAGCGGGAGAGCGCCGCGCCCGCGCCGACCACGTCGCGCTCGCACACCGCGCGCACGTATTCAGCGTCCGCGTCATCTGCCACAGCCCCTTCAAGACCCGCTTCTTCTTCACTCATCGTCGTGTTTGTCTGATGTTAAAGGATATTATTTGTGTAGATCAAATATCTCAGTACGCGAGAAATAGAAACGTACATATACGGTAATGTTACCTGCATTCTATGCGTTTTTAAAGTAAGTAGAAAACTTGTTTTATGCTTTGGGTGTAACGAAACTATCGAGTGCAATATGAGCGCTACATGTGGACAAGGTCAAGAAAAGGTAATAATATTTTTGGTTTTAAAAGACATCTCTTAACTTCAAAAATGATTAATGAAAAACCACTGTAGCTAACTTTCCATGACAGTCATCATACTTGATAACTATGACAAGTCTGTGAAGACAAAAACGACAAAGTATAACTTCTGTTTATGTGTTTACATCAGTTTTGGTATAATATTTATGTTTCTCTTCCTCTTCATGATTTTGACGAATTTCTTTTTATATAATATTACTTAAAAACTGTGTTAAAAACTTTTGTTAATATTTGCCACTGATCATAATTATTACTTCTCTCAGAGTACTTTTGTCATTCGAAAGTCGTCGATCAATAATATGTTCGGTAACCAGGATATTCTTTTTCGGTACTCACTAGGTTTTCCTATGTTTACTGTAATTGTAAAAAACAAATATAAAATAAGTTTACCGAAGTACCCTTGTTAGAAAGGACACTAGCCGACCGCTGGCCGCGCGACGAGGCGCTGATATTGCTGGCATTCATTAGGGTCTGCCGCCGCAAGTCATCCACACGACCTCGGCGCAGAGGCGTGGCGAAGGCGCTAACTTTATTCTTCCGTTTCTCCTCTGCTTTTCTTTCTTCTCGGACCTATAAAATAGCATTACTAAAAGATTTAATGTATGTATATATATACATAGATGTCGCCCAGAATACTCAGACAATCATAGGTTGACCGCCCGACCGCAATAATATTGTAATGACGTTGCAATATAAGGATGATAGCTAATCAGGCGTATAATAAGCTATCACTAACTAATATCTACAACATATAGTCTTGAAATCGAACTACACATCTCCGCGTTACTAGGCAAGCGATTAACCCCTGCTCCACAGAGGCAGTTACTTTTTGCTTTACAGTAGTTTAATATTATGTTATAGTAATCATCAGCATTATCATTTGAATCGATGCACGTTCACTGCTGGACATGGGTTTCTGGTAATGTATTTCACAGAATAAGAACTTCTGTTTTTTTATCCAGTGAATTATAACAATAATCTGCTTATTTTACAGTCAGGTACTGAATTTATTTTCCTTTATCCGTCATCATCATCTACCACAAAGATGCCCACAACTAAGCACAGGCTTCCCTCAATCATCCCTACATTTTAAAGCAATGAGTATTCAATGATGGTATGATTTAACAAACTTCTATGATATTATCTAATACAAAATTATTTTGTTACCTGATTCCGCCTCCTTAGTTCACTGTAAACATAAATATCGAGATAAATTAGCTGCTGCAGAGCAATGTGTCCCAATGCAAAAACAAATCTATTTAGTAATTCTATTGGTACACTTATTTCCTCCTCATTGTCTTCATCTTTCGCGGTAGCTTCCTCTATTTTATTATACATCTCACCCAATAATTTCGCGCACAGTACATCTGGAGTGTCGCATACAGCGTAAATAAAATCAATGGCATTTGCTGAAAACGATGCAAAATTATCTAATTTATTGAAAGTTTCCATTAAGCTTTCGTAAAGTGAGGTAAACATGGAATGTTCAGCTGGATAGCGTTGATTTTTTTTTGATAATGACAGCAACAATTGAACACACATATTTCTAGTATTATAGTCCGAGTTGAAGCCGTGGCTTTGTATGACCTCTAGGTTTGCTTGCGCTACTGTCGGTTTGGACTTTGCTATCATAGTAAGTAACGACAGAGCTGCGTAGCTATCAACGTCTGTTGTGCCGTCGATTTTCTTTAGAAACAATTCCCAGAACACCTAAAATTTAACATGGCTCATAAGTACAATAATTTTCATAATTTTTTGCTAATAAATAAAGTATTTTTTTGCCTGGTTTCAAATTTTTACCTGGATAATGGAAGGTGTTACATCGCCTTTAATAACCCACTTGTCTATTAGATGTTCCAGCGCTAAGGCACTGCCGTAGTCTACGTGTGTTAGTAAGGTGACCAAGTTTTTAGCGATCGTAAATGCGCGGGCCCGTTCCGCTTTGTTATCGCACTCCAAATACATTTCCCTGTAGGCGCGTTCTACAGACTCTCGTTTGTCCTGAATACACAAAAATTATAATAAATACAAAGAGTAACCATGATTGATTAATTTGAAAGAATTACGCATTGTACGTTTCGTAGTAGCACGAGTTCGAGTAGTCTTGGCTCATTTCTTGTGAGAGAAGGCCACAAGTACTAACTAATATCAACTTTAAGAGTTTAATTTGTAAATGTCAGGATAAGAATATTTAGTAATAAATAATTTCAATGTATTAAGAATTTGATTAATTCATTAAAAGAAAATATTTAAGAGCGAATTTCATATTAACCTACCTGATCTGGTGACCAGACAAGCAGCAACATATTAGCGACTCCCACTTTTGCAGACTCGATGTTAAAGTGATGCGCCGCGATGAAAAAGTCGATTGCCTCGTTAACGTCTCCCGCTTGCTTTGACATAAGCAAAGAATTCACCAAAGGAACGGCGTCCGTTATCATCCTACTGAATTTTACTGACTCTTGAAGGAAAGCAACTATACTCTCTTTCTCTTCCACCCTTTTGTAAAGCGCTAATTCATTTTCACATCGCTGTGTCGAAGTTATTGATTGTCGTCTATCTGGTGTTATAAAAATGTTTCGAAGCAAAGCCACAAAATAGTTAATCTGGAAATAGATAAAATTTTCAATATTATAGGTACAATATACATAGATTACAAAAAGTTAGAGGAAGGAATAAATCGTGAAGACACCGGCAAGCGGTGAAGCAAGAATAGTACTTTTGAAGAAATGTGACACCGACGAACCTACACTTGAGCAACGTCGTGGATAAGTAACCTACACACAAAATAGGCTTAATGTTCTCCATGGAGCCTCGCTCCCGACCCCTCCGAGTTCTGATAGTTGATTTTATTTTATTCCACGAAGCGACCAGACAAGCAAGGCGTTCGCCCAATAGTAAGTGGTTCGCATGCCCATAATATTATGGTGCTACTTTATACACTATACCACATTGTGTTTGTTGCCTTGAGACGTTAGTTATTAAATCTCGTCTCCCCAGCAATTTCACACCGCACACTTCAAACCGGAACACTGTAATGTATGCACACTTCTGTTTGGCAGCAGAAATAAGAGCTGTGGTGGTATCTACCGAGACCAAGATATTAAGATCATAGAAAAAATAGGTTATAGACGAACATCAGTGGATAAATTTGTATTGAACTTGTTCGCACCTGATCACTTTTCGGCATGTCACATCTCAATAGCTTAGCGTCTGGGTACTGTCTCTCTGTATGCTTAACAATTAAAAAGGCCTTGTGATAGTTCTTTTCCCTTAAACTACTGCGTATTGCTTCATACAAATTTTCTAACGTAGCTTGTGATAATTCAGGCTCATCTTGCGTAAGCGTGTCCACTTTATCTTTGATAGTATTCAAAACACTTTTCTCGATTTTCTCCCATTTTTTAGTGAGTTCCGGATCCGGTTCTGGATTAAGTTTTTTTAATAGATCCTCTAATATTTTCTGTTCATTCGCCAATTGTTCCTCCAGGACGTCCAATTTTAACTGAGCAGAAAAAGGGTTGCATTCAAGGAATACCTGCAAGCGTTATTAAAGTACTTTGTTTTTATTTTGCGATGTCGTAAAAAAATGTATTTAAAAACTAAAATTTTTTACTTAACAAAACAATAACTACTCCTTAATTTTTTAAATTATCTGAAATTAGAATGTAAATAATTTTTTTATCCCTCAAAGCATTGAGATGTGCTACTCTTGATGACAAGTGATACACTCACCCATAATAATTTTATTCTAGATATGATAATAAACACTACACTATAATATGCTTGTCATTTTGTAATACAAGGTGTTAAATTTCTTTTCCTCAGCAGATTTACTACTTAAGGTGATATTAATTTGGAATAGAGTAATGCAACTTTTTAATGGAAATCTAAACTATATTTATTAATAATCAAATGAACCTACCTTAAGAAGTTGTATTGCTGCTTTCCTAACTAGAGCAGCTTTATCTTTTAAGCGACCGATTGCCCTCTCCAATACTGAATGTTGCTTGTTAACTGGTATGTTGTTCTCTCTTTGTAAACGCGTCCAGAATTGAAGGACCTAAAATTGTGCAATATTGTAATAACTTTTTCTTTAAGAAATACATCTTAAATAACCTATTTAAAGTTCCTACTGTTGGGACTTGGAGTTTCTGAGAAATAGATAAATTGATACAATAGTGTTACCTATGGATTTATACAATATTTAATCTAATTTAACCTATTTAATCCATTAATTACATTGGAATAATCTTAGATCCAGCGTGACTTTTATTACTGAATGTACAATATTTTTTAATTTCAAAATTCCAGAAATAAATTGTGAAATAAAAAACTGGGAAGTTACTATTGTAGGTTGTTTACTACGATACTGAAAAGTTCATAATTGAATGTATTTTGTGACCACTACTTAATAGAGCACTAACTAGAAAGGTAGACGACAAAAAGATTTTTTTGCAGTCCCAGGGTACAAGTCTTGCATTGTCTGTTGATTCACTGTTTTGTTTTACTTAAGTAGTTTTATATCCCAGCTGAATTTCTATTGGTTGTGATGAATATGGTAATTATATGTTGTGTGGGTTAGTTTATTACCTTATGACGCACATAAGCCGAAACGTCGTGTATATGTTCGTAAAGCTCGTCTAGAAATTCGTCACGCTGCGAACGTTGCGCGTCCGTCAGGCCTTCCCCACGCAACTCGACGCTTATCACTTCACACATCATCCCCAACACGGTTATTCTTAGTGTGTAGCTCTATAGGAAAACTTACATTATAAAGTCAATGGAAAAAGTGAGAATGGAAAGAAAAATATATTTTATAAACAATTTTTAAATGCTTGTCTATTAACACGTTGATAATCTGTCGTCTAAAAGCTTTATTTCCCGCATCTGCTAACCCATGACAGCCAGAGTATTCTGGGCAAGCACACTTTACCTTCACGGAAATAGTTACTTGTACACACATGTATAATAACTTTGGAAGTCACGTTAGTCATTCCAGAAACAAATAAAATACCTCTAATGTTTGTTTCTGAACATACTTATACATCCTGTTTTGTAGATACATTATAAAGAAATGAAGCCATTAATCATGGTATTAAGCAGAAAAGTAATAAAAATTGTTTGTTAAATAAAGAATTTAGACTGCAGAAAGGTATAAAAATCTGCAGATATTTAATAAAAAAAAAATATCTGTATAAAATGAAATCCTTTTAATGTTTTCAATACTGTAACTCGGAACCCTGGATCACAAGAAGAGAGCCTACCTTACAAACAAAGATATTATAACTTCATCTTAAGTTAATTTTTTATTTTCATTCAAAACAATAATTGTGAATGAAATTTTAATTTCTAATGTAGTAATACAAATAATCAATGAACATTTTTTTACCTCATCTGTCTCTAAATATGGTAACAGTGATGAAATAGCATTTGTCATTTCCTTTGGCAACTCTTTGGTTAATTCTAATAAAAATGTACCACAATTTCTGGCTGCACCCTGTTCTGTACCTGCATTAATCGCTTCTTCTTCCGAGGATGCTAATGCCAATGCTATTTCCCGCACCTGACAAATATGACCATATTACTTGCCACATGTGTGTTAGTATCATTCAATATACAGTTTACGACTGATTAAAAATATTTCTTAGGTCTATTGTAATTATCTTCATGAAACAAAAGGTTCATTTAGAGAGATATATTTATTAGTTTTTAAAGATTCATAGCATTTCTTGTTGAACAACTTACCATTTGTGGTCCAAAAGTACCAAGTCCAAATTCCTTTGTCAATTGTACTACACCTGCACAAATCGGAATTACTGCATGTTCTGCTATTACTAAAACCTATAAATACAATCATCAAATTAAACATATATACATTACTCATAAAAAATTTCTTTTTTTTAAAATAGAGTAACTTAGGTAAATTCACATACCTGAACTAATTTAATAAGACACGCTGTACCATGGTTATACTTTTTTATTAATAATCCTAATACTTGAAAAACCGTTTCTCTAACTGCTTTTGTTTTTATAATTGGTTCTTCTAGAGCCTTATAGCAAGGATCAGCTACCATTCTGAAAAATGTTGAATGTGGTGTGGTGATGTTGTAACAAATTAAGTAGAAACAAGTGTTTACATTTAAATGAGTATACATATAACTCACACTACAAAATTGTCCTCTGTAAGTGGCGGGTCCCAGAGACGAGATATTGGCTGTTGTAGTAACAAATGTAATGCTAGTAATGCATCATGTTTTTCAGATTCTGTCCACCCACAAAACTCTTCATCAGTATTTTTTTTGTTTTTTTTTCCTAATGTTAACTTTGTGGAATTCTATAATAATACACAAGTGGTGATAATTTTAAAATGTTTAGGGAGTTATATTATCATTACTAAATTAATTTACTCTTTGTATTTTTTTGTTTAATAATTAATTAAAATTGAATTTGTTTGCTTCAATAATTACTGTGGTTGGTAATTCATGTATCAATCACATTTATACAACATTAATACAAATGGTCACACAATGTTTATCGAAACTGTAAAACTCGCTGGGTAAATTTGAAACATTTAATAATTTATTAAAATAATTGAAAAACATATGTAACGAAGAAGTAAATATTTAAATACTGATATGTTCATTTGATAGCATAAAGAGAAAAGCAGTACAAGTCCAAAAAGTATTGCTTCTTTCCCAATAGTAAGACTGAATGTTATATAATGTAAATATACAGGAAACCAGGATGAGTAATGTTAATCTTTGGAACACAGAGATTATGATATTTATTTTCTAAATCAAAAGATACTTACATCTGCATTTAGTTTTGCATCCTTAGTTTTCATAATTTGAGTAAATAAGTACATTATCATTTTTACAACATTAAGATATTTACTACGCACTTCGTTATCAAGCTCTTGATCTTGGAAGATTATTTCTAATTGGCTGCAAAGGCATTTAACTGCCCTAAGAATATGGTCAAATCCTGAAATTTTTTTAACATTGGTATTATTTTTAAAAGTAGTTTTTTTTACATAAATAACCCTTGAGATGACTGATTTTGCAATAATGAACACAGCATGTTTTATGGAGCTGTAGTATATCAATTACTATTCTATAACTGTTTAATGCAATTAGGATATACTCACTGTGTTTTCAGATAAAAGAAATATTCTGGCAAAACAACATCTGCAGGTTTCAGTTATATTAAGTATAAGTCATAAATAAATGTCATAATAAACATTGTTAGAAAAAATATTTTTTGACTATTATCAACAGCCATGTTCGATCACAATTTAAGTGATAAGGTAAAGCGTTCGACAAATCTTATCCTCGTCAAAATTCCATAACTCATGTTATCCTGAAGTCGAACCAAGAACATACATGCTTGAAAAGAGTTGTTTGCCGGGGCACTGGCATTTGACACTACTTCTAATTTTTTTAATTGTAGTTGTTACACCACTAAATATTTTACCTTTGTTAATTACATTCCACTCTAGTTTAGTCCCATGTATAATAACTGCGAAGTATGTATCAAAGTGTTCTAAAATATATTCAACGCCATCAGTATTATAAGCTCGAGCGGCATCTATAACGATTGATTTATTTTAAACATGGTTTATGTTCATAAATTATAAATTTTGTGTTGATTTACTTAATTAAAACTGCTTTGCTACCTTTTGGCTGAAATCAAACATTTACCTTGCAGTTTAGATAGCAAAATCCTGAGCTGTACTACATCTTCCACGTAATAACATCCAGAAGAAGATTCTAAAAGATTCTCTTTCCGTAAAGGTATAGAAAAATCGACGTACATTTTCTATTTTGTTTCTTATATATCAAAGATTTTTGAAATTCATAAAACGTTAATAAGCGAGTTTTGTATGGTGTTGTCAGTATAAGATACATATAGACAACAATAATGACAGAAATTGTAAATTTATAAATGGAAGTAATAAATATACATACATTTTTACAAGGTCGTAAGTGCATTATTTGGTATTTTATTATGAGTAGAAAATACATGTTTTATTTTATTTTTCTTGTATCTAAAACTACGAAAGTATATTAATTGATACGAGACTAAAAGATCATAACGTTCTATTTATCATTATATATTTTTTACTTCTCTATATAGGAATCTTTAAAATATATATAATTTGAACAATTATAAAACAATTTTGATAAACCTCAAAATATTTTCATTGCAAAGATTAGATGGTAAGGTTTTTGACACGTTGTTAGTACCAAACAAAACGTCAAGTGACATGTAATTCCAACGTCATTGATTTTAAAGTGCTTGATCCGATTTTCTATTTTGTCAGCTGCGGGTAGGAGTTACACGTATTAATAATTGTCTGAATTGTAATTATTTAATAACATAGTAAATATGTCCGGAAAAAGTAATAAGGCTTTCACAAAAGAGGAAGAGCTTCTCCTCCAAGATTTCAGTAGAAATGTGTCGACTAAATCTTCAGCGTTATTCTATGGAAATGCCTTTATTGTTTCTGCTATACCAATTTGTAAGTATACATTTGGAAATTTTCATATGCGTTCGTTGCCTACCATGCTTATTTTTTACCATTTCACTGATAAATTCTAAATTACAGTGAGTGAAAGTAAAATTTGTTAAAGTTACATTTTCATTAAAAGTCTATAAAATTACTTATATTTGTTTTCAGGGCTATTTTGGAGAGTACATGCATTAGAAGTCAGTCCGTCTCTTGCCTGGTTTGCAGTAGTGACTGCAGCTAGTACTTGGTTGTTAGCTTTAGCATACAGAAACACGAAGTTCCAATTAAAGCACCGTGTGGCTGTACGTCGTGAAGATGCTGTTGCAAGAGAAATGACAAGAAAGTTAGCTGATGATAAGAAAATGAGCAGGAAGGAGAAAGATGAAAGGTAATCTGTCTCCTATTTATTTTTACTCACTACTTTCAAAGTGAAAGTATACTTTGTATAACACCATAACTATTTAAATCATATAGGTGGTCAATAACTAAACCTTTATTGCTAATGTGCATTTCAGAATTCTTTGGAAGAAGAATGAAGTTGCTGACTATGAAGCTACAACTTTTTCCATCTTCTACAATAATGCACTGTTCTTGACAATTGTGATCCTGAGCAGCTTTTACCTATTGCGCTCATTCACACCCACTGTGTATCCTTTTCAAAAACATAATTTATGTTATTATTGACTAATATTATTATTTTTAAAAGCTTTTTCATATTTCTGTCATTGTTCCCTGTAAAATATCATTCTATTAGCTTGATGTGCAATATGGTATTAAGAGGTTATAATCAAACTTACATTGATAATAATTTATTTTTATAAATAACTTGTGTTTACAATAATGTGGATATATAGGTAAACACTAGTGGTTTATGTTGGCAGAGACTGTCTAGGTAGGTATGACTACAACTACCATTTTTGCCACCAAGGAGTATTGGACAAATATTACTGTGTTTCAGTCTGACGGGTATTGTATATTGATGAAATTACTAAGTAATGATACTTAACACCAAGCTCAATGTGGTGCTGGGTAAGATACCATCCTAACCAGCCTCATTGTTATCGACTAGCATATTGCTTACCATTAGTAAACCTGGTTTGTGTTATCTATCACCTTATCAAATAAAAAAAGAAAAGACTACACAATCAAACTAAATATATTAAAGTATTAGTCTGGCAGAATATTTATCTCTTGGACAATTTTTCAAAATTTTGGATTTACCTTGATGTAATGCAAAAAATATTTGTACAAAGTACTATTAGTATTTTGTAGTGGTGTCAATACATGTGATTTTTTATTAATTGCTACATACTATTCATAATGTGTGGTGACTACATGAGAATGAAAAGGTTAGATGAACATTAAGCAGTGAAGTGCATCTAATTTTCCAATTTTATTAAATTATATTTACATGCATCATCTAATTGTTTAACTTTAGCATACTTTATTTTATTACCTACATAAAATAGACTACACTAGGTAGTTGATAAAATAAAACATGCTATTTATAAAATTTAAATGTTTACAGTGTTAAGACAATTTTTTCTTTAATATTTTGTACAGAAATTATATTGTATCTTTAACAGCCGCTTCTGGACTTTTAGCACTTTTATCTACTGGAACAAAATGAAGAAAGAAAAACCAACTGACTGAGTGCTGTGCTTATGATGCTTGATGGCGCACAAATATCGAAGCACAACACTATAGTGCTTACTCAGTTTTAAGTTATTGAATGAATTTATTTGATATGAATACATTTTGTTAATATAATTATTTACTAATAATTTCATTAAAAAATAAAACAATTTTCAACAATATCAAGTTTTATTTACAATTCTAATGAAAAGCAGGGCTTAGCTTAAAATATTAAACTTACATTTTAATAAAATTAAAACGATAGATGATGTTTTCACTAAAGAGGGTGGGTTGAATGCAAAGTATGAATTGTAAAATGATCTCTCTCTCTCTCTCTCTCTGCACATTTTTACTTAAAAAATCATCTTCGTTTATTGTAAATTGTTAAAAATAAGAACTGAACTATTTACATTTCACTAAAATTATTTTTATTAACACACTCATTCGTTTTTATGCTAGCAACATAACTGACGATAGTTTATTACCCTTTTTTATATATCTCAATTACCAACCCCAATCTACGCATTTGAGTCCAGTAATTGATCATTCATTCAGTAATTTTTATTTTCATGTTGACATTTTAGCAGTTGCACTGTCAAATCTCACTGTTCTCGTTGGGAACTTTGGTTCGCCAGAGGCTCAGTACATCATGCCGACGTGCAACGGTTCGGTGCGTTGAAAAAAGACATTAGGATTGCTACTAAAAGTGGGCTCCACGCTCGTGTACACGTTGCCCTCCTCCGGACGCATGATCACACCTGTAAACATATTAAATATTATTAGTCAAAAATATAATGTAACTACTATTATATTTATCAACAAATAATACAACGAATATTGTGTTATTTTACATAAATTGCAAATTAAAAGCATTGCACTATTCTTGCTGTGTATGTAAGACAATGGATGTGATGTGTACAATCGTTATCATATGATTCCTAATTTAGTGAATATTATGTTTACCATTTTTGAATCATAAAATGTACATATTAATCACATAACTATACCTTTATACATAATCTGTATTGAAATATAACTATTACAAAACCATATTTACATTTTAATTAAAAGAAATTACTGTCGATATGGTGCTCAGTGCAATAGTTACCTGGTGGCAGTAGATAATTATAGGGCGGATAATTAAATTGATAGTGCATTAGTGGGTGCATTGGATAGTGCGGCGGAGGGCACAAAGAGCGTGCGTGCAGGTGTGGGCTTGAGAACATCGCTGCGTATGGATCTGTAATCATAATGCGATGAGCTGCGATCAAACTTTGTGCGTGGAAGCGCTAGTTCTTACTTATTAACGCGGTGTAGATACTTAACTAACCGGCTTGCTGAGCAGGGGGTTCCTTCCGGTCGAGGATAGGGGGTTGGGAAGGAGCTGCAGCTGCTGCTGATACCATTCCGTACTTCACTGGTTTAAAGTGGAAAAATGAAGGCGAATAGCCTGATCCACCAGCGCCTAATGAGCTCAGTCCTTCGTCACGGTCTGCGTCCCACCGCCCTTCGCGACCGAGAGCTGCCAACCTTCGTCCTTTAGGAGCAAACATTAATGCGAACACAACTACACAGGTAGCTAACAATCCAGCCGCCACACATACGTCTCGGTGCTCTTCCGGCGCACCTAAAGCGGCAGCTACCCAGCATACCCAAATAGCGGCTGTTGCCCCACTGGCTCCAGCAATGTGGGTGGCTTCTCGGTAATTATCACGTATACCACGAGACCGCAAAGCTACTCCGCACACTACTGCAATAAGAAAAGCAGCATAACACAGAGATAACAATAGATCTGAGAGTGCGGAGTCACATCGTGCCCCTCCCGGTACTATTCGCGGGGGTGAGCTCCCGAGCCATTGGGCCCCTATAGCAACTTGAATCATTATAGCAAAGAATAAAAGCAATCCCTGATAAGCAGCTGGTAAATACACTCCGCCGTTTAAGCTTAACAAGAAGACGCATTTAACTAATAACGACGCGAAGACGATTACGTATGCAACACCGGTCCCGAACCGAACTGCTCCACATGTAAAGGCGTTGGGTGTTGCGGTGTAGAGGGCAGCGGTAGCGGCACTTAAGAATAGTCCGAATAATAAAGTTTGACCTAGCAATAAATGACGATGGCTAGGCGCTTTGCGACTAGCGCCCCACACTATAAAAACTTCAAATCCACTCAGAGTCAACATACTAACACACGCGATTGCAAGTATTGGTACCGCCCATGCTTCTGACTTTAAAGTACTTTTAGAAGTAGCTTTAAGAATTGAAGATGTTGTGGTGTTTCCCGGGATTGGCAATTTAGATATAATGGCTTTTCGGGAGGAGGTCGGCGAGGGTTTTGGAGAAGTGCGCGCGGGAATAACAAAATATTCGGTGCTCATTTCTAGGCGGTGAGCTTCAGTACGGGCGGGACGTCGCGGTGGTGGTTCCGTTTCAAGCAACGCTTCTTCATCAGAGTGATTGATTTCTTCGTAATCTTGTTCATACTCTTCGTAATCGTTTTCAGGGTAGGGATGTGCTGATGATGCAGGCCGCGGTGCGTACGAGGATGGTACTCGTGGGGCGAGGCGGTCGCCAAATCGGGCCGTGCCGGCCTCCGCCAGAGTTGCCAGCGCTGCTGTGAACAGCAATATGCGCACCGCCGCTATCGCCATCAAGCCACCCCGGCCTCAATATTCCGCGCTCGCCAGAGACACATCGGCGCTAAATGCGCCACCCCTGTGAAAACAACCGTTTTTGTCAGTTTCACGCCGAATGCCCGTCGTCCGATCTCACCGTCTCGACTTTGAGATAACCATACAAAGAATCTCCCGGTCAAACCGGTTTGACGTCTTGCACCTCTAGGGACCCTAACTTTGCCGATTTGGTATTTCTTTTTCTTTATTTTTAATGTTGTGCTATGCTTCCAGTGAGTACTAACATTAAGTCTTAGGATATGGGTTCTTTAGCGTAATAAGTATGATGCAAAATATATGTTTTCAAGTGTTCCTATCTGGGTACTACAAATAAATGAATTATAACTTTAAGGCCTGTATATCGTAGACAATAACAATTTTATTTTGTGTCTTCATTTCAAATATAAATAGTGGAACAGGAAATGTAATATACACACGCTGTATAGCCAATAGTATAAATTTTTGTTATTTATATCTTTTTCGTGATATTTAATCAATATTAATTATTTTTATTTAGTTAATTATTATTATTATTTATTTTTGAAAATATTATAGTTTTCTTATGAAATCATGTTTAACAATTCTTTTGTGAATGCTTTATAATACCTTTAACACAATTTTTCTATTTGCTTCGTGGAATAAGGTAACTTTTTTTCGTGAAACACTTTACAAAATACTTATTATGTTTAACTGCGACCGTTCAATATTTGAGATAATGATGATTAATAGTAATATCCAACATATCTACTCACATAAATCGTTTAAAAGGACAGTTCTATAAGAAGCCTTGTCATTACTGGTTACCTAATTAACTAAAAGAAACGCTGTAATATTAAATTTATGTCATTGCTATAAGTTAGCCGGTTAATAATCAATTATATATGTTGTCTGTTTTAATAAACCCTTGCGTTTGATTTAAAATGTTTAAACGCGGCTACTCATTTTAATCTAATCCAGTTTAAGAATAATTATTGCTCGTTACCGACGTACAGTACTTTTATACCGCTAAGGCATGCAACTTGTAGCAATGAAACAGGCGAAACATGTTATACGCTATTATGACATAGCGGAGAGGGCTCCCAAGTATGGAATCGTTTCTAACCGTACGAAGGACTTCCTAAGGGTTATTTAAGATTAATTTACTGCACATTAAAAGTAATAATATTCATAGCAAGACAAATTTTTTGAAAAAAAAAAAAAATTAATAAATTGGAGCTATTAAAAATTTTAAAGGTGTTTTTAATAGCAGGGTCAGTAAAGAATTAGTTTAGCTTTATGAAGGAACTACTTTGAGATCTTCATCAGCCGGTAGACATTTACTACTAGACATAGGCCTTCCCCAATAATTGTCTGAGTGAGTTTAGATTGAGATAGTTATTAATATTTTATTTAGGGTTATAGAAAAAGTAACGATAAGTCTAATGTGCGCACTTTTCTACGATTTTTGTTTATTTGATTACCGTCTAAATTTAGTCACCGCAATAAAAATTGGAAAATAGCGCGAAAAATCTAATAAATTTAACACTTCTGTTTATGTATAATTTATATACTTGTATATGTAATTTTGTTGTTTCCGTGTAAGAGATCATAATTGGCGAATATCTAAATTTATAAATACGTAGCAATTATTAAAAAATCCAATACAGACTTTAAGAATTGTTCGCTCAACGTAGAGATAAAGAAGGGAAGGGGAGAACATGTTCGAAAATTAAAAAAAAATTAAACAAATGTGCGCTTGCCAACAACTGGTCTAATGCGAACTTTTCTAGGTAATTACTGGCAGCCCTAGAGACGGATACCTGTCGCGACACCACAGTGGACGTCTGACCGGACAGGGGCAATGAACCTATTAATTCGCATCCCTTGAAGGTATAGAATATAAATGTATGAGCAAACTCATTCGAACATATTGAATGTTGGATAAAAACTCTTGTACTTAAAGGTTTTTCAAGAATATTATGTTAATTTTCAAGTTTGTGCTACGAAAAATATCTTTAAAGGCGTCAGGTGTCTAAAAATTTAATCCGCAGTTAGCCCGCGTGGTACATACATGACCTTGACTGTATAATAGCGACAGCTTCGAGTCCCAGTTGTGGGAACATTAAGTGAACTATTTATTAAGTACTGCTTATATAATCTATATTAATACATTTCCAATGAATATAGTGAAATATTATTTTTTGCTTGCTTACTGATCTGGAGATGTTAAAGTTTATAATACTTACGTATGTCTGTAATATATTGATTTTTTTTTCGGATGAAGTTGATGCTTTCGACCACTATTATGGCCGCGAAAGCTTCATCGGACCCTATATTGTGATGCATAATGTGAAATATAATAAACTGATTTAATATGTGTCCATTAGAGACTTATTTATAAAAATAAGGAAGACTTTTACATATTTTCTTTTTAAAGGTAATGATGATGTAGGATTTAATTTTAAACGCTCGTTTATTAGCAAATTTTTTGGAAATGCTTTTGAAACATCGAATCTAACAATAGTTGCATGTCAGCCTTCAAATAAAATTTTTATTTTTACTGAAATTGTTTTCAGTGCCCTTTTGTAGAATTCCTATCAGGATTGTGGTTTTAGAATTAGAAGATTAAATATTAACAGACATAAAACCTAAGGGATGTAACATTTATCGAGATAATGAATAAAGATACGAACATTATGAATCACGAAAATTCTATGATTTTTTTGGAGCAATTAATTCCTTTCTAAAAGTATATATAATACAATACAGTTTAATTATTAATAATAAGTAAAATTTTGAAAATTATGCAAATTAAGTTTCATTATCAAGTTTGTTGAATTAAGTTTATCCGCAATTATAGTTTATTGGCATACATTTCAATTTATCCAAATTTGGTGATAACAAAGTTACTAAACATTCCGTAAAAGTTATAAAGGAAGTCATTTCCAGCAAATACCTATGTACATATGTAAGAAAATAGACAATAGAATGATAGTATTAAAGTTTACGAAGCGGCGTCGTGACTTTAAATTTAAAGCGAGCTCTGTGAGATTTGGAGCAGAAATAACGGGAACCAATTTCGTGAACTTCTCGGGGAGAACCGAATCAAATAGCCGTCGGTTGTTCAAAAGAGACACAACGGTATAAGGTAGTGTTATCTAAATGTAAATCTGAACAAATATATTTTCGCAAATAAATTTTAGTACGCATATTGTTTTTGCTATTCCTTAGAAGCCTATGTAGTATGTATGTATGTCTATCAATGGACTGCCGCGGGCTGGTAGTGAAATTATATTTAATAATATATGTGTACATTTCATTTGCCAATTCCAGCGTTATTTTTTGTACAATTTATACCATTTTTATAAAAAACATGACCATGATTTTAGTACTTTATGGTATTTTTATGAAAAAATTTATAACTTTTTAATGTTACGGTAATAATTTCCGAATAAATAGTAGATAAGTTGAACGTGGATTATACTTAAAGAACAAACCTATAGTGACTGGGTATGGTAATTCTAAGATGTGATATAAATTTATTTGATGTGATGTATTGACACAGGAAATAAATAACATTTACACAATATCCTAAAAACAATTACATAATTAATTAAACAACTACACATCGAAGTGAAGAAGAATTATAATAATATTTATTATATAAAGAAAAAAAGATTACATCAAGAGGTTGCATTTGTGTTTTGTAATCTTACTCCATAAGCGATCAATACCACAGTTTGAGTGTACAACACGCGAAACAGTTTCCATCCGCAGTAATTTCTTTCATCGCACGCAAGTATGACTATGTAATAAAGAAGTGATTTACAGCTTTTACTCCCAAAGATATACATGTAGCCAATGAAAATATTTAAAATATTAGTTATTTAGTTTCAGATGTGGTTACTACAAGTATTTATTTAATTTTAACTAGTTTTTAATGGGTTTTTATTGTCCTGACTACTAGCTTGGAAGAAAGAATAAAAAATATTAATTCATGAAATTACATCAAACACGAAGAGGTGAGAATCGAATATCATAACTTACATAACGTCATTGTGCTATCGTGAGTTCCTAATCGACGCTATTCTAAATCGCAACTTTTGTTTTGCGTTTAAATATCAGTTACATAAACGGTACTAGTCGTGTGTAAGTTGATTGAGAAATTCATGTTCAGTTAATGTGGCATATTGCTACAATCAAAATATTAAAGCCCTAGGTTTAATATAATACACTTAAAGAATAACATAAAAATATACTTACCTATATTATAAACATCTCGTAGTAAAAAATAATGGGAGCTTGAATATGTGTTGGGACATACTACAAAGATTAGATATTATAATTTTAGTTATAAAATATTGTATATGTTAGTTTATTTCGCCGTCGTCATAGGAGTTTGTAATATAAAAATTTGTTGTTCATTGCTAATTAATTTTACTATTTTTTTGCAATATAAAGACGGTGTCCATCTCGCGCACATAATATATTAATTTTTGAACATAAACATAGAAGTATCGTGTAGTATAAAGACACAAGTATTTGACATGTATATAATATTTGATTTGTAATGTCGTCTACTAGTGGAAAGTCAAAGTATTCGATTAAACCGCATGTTACACCGGAGACAATGAGACTTCGGGAAACAGAGCGTTGTTCGTGCGCGGCCGCGCGTTGTAAAAGCGACAACGCGAATACTCCAGGTGAAACTCGCCTGAACTGATTGCTCCGAGACAACTTCTGCCATACATTCCTACGCCATGGAGAATTAACACAATGATAACAAATTCGGCTGTAAACTCACCCTTGAGACTGTTATTAAAATCTTATGGTCTTTGAAGCAAAAAGTGTTGAAAATTAAGGGCTTTGCTATAAAGTATTGATTAAGTTCAAATGTTCGACTTACCTTTCCTTTAATGTCTTTTTCCACATGAAAGTGTATAAAATCTATCAAATTATTGTAATGAATCATAATGAATAATAAAAATAGATTAATAATTATATAAAAAGACAAATAATGTGAGCGTTTAAAGAGAAATTTATAAAGTTAAATATATTATTATACAACGAAAGTTAAAAAACACTAAAATGGGTCTAAAAGATGGAAAGGTATCAACGTAAATATTTATAAACTAGATAAAGGCCAAAACACAAACAATACTGAAAATTAATAGTATTCATTACTTTCATGGCTGAAACTATTTATTTTCAAACATGCTATTTATTCTTAAAGAATAATTTGACTACAGTCAAAATGTCATTACGATTATTCGCTTATCTTGTAAGTTTTTTTGTATCTTGGAATTATACAAGTATAATGTACTAGCCTTTTTTCTTCCTCAGAAGGTGGTGTCAATCATTTAATGTACCATCACAGGATTACATTAAATGATTACATTAAATGATTATTATCGACTTATCCTAAATTACCGTAAATTTCGGCAAATTTGGCTTGCTTTAGAGACACCTAATAAATAAACGGTAATGTTAAAGTTTATTTCTGCGATTTGTTAACACATGTATAAAAACAACGGCATTCAATGAAAGCTTCCAGTGTTTTCTCTAAAATAAATTAAACATTATTATAGTTTTTTGTCGTTGTAGTTGATACGTTAGTGCAGCTAATCTGCCTTTATTGTCACGTTTTTTCGTTAGTAATTGTAAACCGTGAAATTATGAATAACTTTAATCAGAGAAAAGAACTTAAACACAGTTTGCGGTACAAAAGATGTTAAAAATCAAAATAATTACACATAAATATTTCGCTTTAGTCCCGTTCACATACTTCTACACATTTATTAGACATACCTACAAGGCCAAAAAATAAACAGTCAATATATAAATTTTAAAATTATATTCATAACACGGAAATAAAATACAGGGAACGAAATTTAACCACAAAAATATAAATCAACATGAAACGTATATTTTCCATTTTATATAAAAAAAATTATAGAAATATTTAATATTTATATTATTATGCGAACAATGATTAAAATCTAACTATATTTAGTTAAATTATATTTGGGCGATAGATAAGACAATACGCAGTGTACAGAAATTTCCTAAATTTTTTACAAATAATGCAACTATTTGTCTATTGGGATATATGATATTTAAAGCAATATGAAGTTCAAATGTCTTCAATATGAATATTTTTCATATTGTGAAACTGTCGTCGCAAGACTTTTGCTACTTTAGGTATAGACTCTACATAAGAAAGACAATTTTTTCGTATGAGCGCACTTCGTCATTTACTATCTCATTATTACTTAACAAGTGAAATCAAGATCAAGTATGATTCTTTGTCGATTTTAGTAGTTGTAAATAACTCTTTAATTCCAGTAACCTACCAAAACTTTAAATATTTTGATAATGGATAATCCGTCGGTATTTAATCCCGGTAAGTATACTGACGGTCATTAAGGAAACTTTTTTTTTCAAACAGATGATGTTTTTGCCCTCGGTCACTATTATGGCCGTGAAGGCTTCTTCGATTACAGGACACGCGGATCCTGACTCCGCAAACTGAAGAAAACATTTGAGGAAGTCTAAACACCTGTAACGTACCCATTAAGCCTACGTATATGTAGTAAAAAAAATGTAGTATTGTTGTTATTTAACTATTTTATGGAAGCTTTCTTAGCTGATAAAATATCCAGACTAGAAAGTCAAGATATTCACAGAAGTGAGGCGTATTATTTTGTATGTAAATGAAAGTAAAGTTGTTTTATTATCAGAGCTTAAGCAACCAGCAGATACATAATGCTCTTTTTTCAGCTCTTCAAGATGTACGTTTTAACGTGCTTTGAAGTAACTAATGCTTGCAAGGCTTTAAAGTATGTAATGAATTGATTACTAAAAAAGTTTTAGTAATCGATTCATTTAAAATTTTACTTAATTATTTCTTTTCATATACATGTAATAGTGTATAATTTAATGTTAGTAAATTAGATTAAAAAAGCAAAAAAGTTATACCGATTTTACAAATTTTTTATTCTATTATAAGTACGTATTAATAATTATGTTTTTGTTTTAGATATCCTCATTTTATTTTATTGCAGAAAAGTTTAACAAAAAATTGAAGCTCTTATAAGTGCTTTCAAGTTTGCTAAGCTCGGCAAATAAGGTGAACAACGGGTTAAGTACCGATGGAGGTGGACTCGCTGAACCCATAACAAGAGGCGAGAGTCACGACGAACATGGGTCAAAGCCCTTATACCATTTTATAAAATCGATACTTACGAACCGATTACTGGATCCTCAACAGCGAATAGAGACAACACTACGCGTGAATCCAAAACATCAATAGATAATTTGTCATAATCACTAGTCGCGGCAAATAGCGGGACTCCATGCGTGCGAACGATGCGCTGTCTGACGACAAACTAAGTGAATTTCTTAGTATCCGTGATGCGTGACCGCTGCACGTGCCCAGAACACGGGCACATCTCAACTGTGCTAAGGGCTTAGGGCCTCAACACAAGCTCGACTCGGCACTTTGAAAAATATAAATCATATTTTGAACAGCCCTTTTATTGTTTTTTAAGGTTTATAACCACGTGATTTGATATATGGCTTCATGCACGTGAATTTAGTTGGTGTTATATTAACTGCACATAAATTGAAAAATTCATGGGTGCAGGCCGGATTCGAACATGATACTTTCGGAACGGAAGGCAGGCGTTCAAATCACTAGGCTATCACGGCCTTTACCTTTTTACTATCTGCACATGGGTCTTTCTTTCGCAAGGGGAGAATTAGGTCTTTTATGTACGATGCTGGTCATGTGAGGGTTGCTGGATACTATTTGTCCGCAAGAGCTGTTGTTTTTTTGGCACATATCGTTTTCCTCGTGATGTAATCTTCTCCGGAAACGTAAGCTTGGTGGGGAACTCTTCAAGATGTTTTGTTTTATTTTATTTATTCTAACACACATTTTTTAGTTTTTAAAAATTACATTAATCGATTTTTACAATTTTATTCTTTTAATATATTTAAGAGGGCTCTAATCTAAGACAGTAACAGTTATAGTTTTTAATAATACTCATTTTATTAAATGTACAAAATGCCAGGTACACATAAACATTGTTTAAAAACTTTTGTTTTAAAAATGACCAATAATGCATTTTATTTAAAAATCGTTGGTTTTCTCTTGCCTTAACTGTCTTAAGATGAAGGCTTGCTCGTATTTAACAATCAGATAATAGTGCGTTGAATTACGTCATACTGTAAGCTGAAGGTAAAAGGAAAATTAAGAAGTTTTCGGTGTTTAATTTGTATACAAAAAATATATTCTTTTTGGTATGGATAAGAAGGAGGAGCAGTTTTTATTAAGTTTTGTAATAAATTAATTTCGGTCTAAGGTAACAAAATATTTAAATCTAACTAATAAAAATCTGAAGACGTGCAGCCGAAGATCGAGCTAAGTGGCGTTCCTTGGGAGAGGCCTATGCCCAACAGTGGACTGCTGTAGGCTGTTGATGATGATGATGACGTAATAAAAATGTTTAAGTATTTCGTTTAATAATTTCGGATATTAAGGTTACCTTCTATTTTTATATTCATAACATAGTAATTTTTTATTATTTTTACACTAGTCTATGTAAAACAAGTTTAAACTATTTTTTGTGTCCAATTTCAAGTCAACGAGTACTGCTTGACGCCTTGCGTTTTTGCAAAGATATTGTTAATATAGCCTACAGCGCTACTAACCAGTTCTTGCTAAAAATATACTTCTCTCTTAGGGATTTTTCTGATATTATTGTCTATTAGATTTCTTGTTACTACTTATACATGTACTTCTCGAAGTTGTATATGGAAATAGGTAAGATTAACGAGTTATTATGTTAATAATGTTTAGTTTACAAATGCAACTACGTAGATTTTGACATTCATTAGTTTTTTCAAGTGCTTTGTAATTATTTAAAAATTTTAAGGGATTCTTTCATGTAACCTTATGTCCTTGTATCGACGTGGCAACAAATAATTTTTCAAAGATATACACAAAAAAGTAACAAAAAACCATATGCAGAGAATAGAGAACTATGTGCTGTTTAATAAAATGGTTAAAGAAGGAATTTCACGCACTTTGATTTTGATTTGATTTACTATATTGTAAAGAAAATCTCAAAATAATTGTCACGTTGTACTTAGTTATGTAGTTCATATAACTAAGTACAACGTGTTTATACTGTAAAAGTCCCTCATGTTGTCCAAAAATTAACCATTTATATGTCAAAACTTTATTTAAACTAACTGTAGTTTTTTTTAATAAATGCTGCTACCGAGTTATGAAAAATATAACATAATGAAAAAAATTAGGAAAAAAGACAAATAAAATTATCCAAACTACTTAGTGTTATAAATTTCTTCAGTCGAGGTTCAGCGAACCTTTATAAACCACTGCTGATATTTCCAATAGATTTACACGAACAACCGTCGACAACAACTCGAAAAAAGGTCACACTGGAATTCCTTTATCCATCTGACCAAACCAGTGGATATGCTAAAAAAGTGGACCGGTATCACCAGTGCTGAGCAACTATTCCATATCGCAAATCTGACGGCCATTCTCCAGAAAAGGAGAGATACTTTAAGAAGAAAAAGGATTTAGGGTAGTGTAGATACTTTTACATGACACTGCAGCCTTTTTCACTCTAATTTTTGTAAAACAATACCGGTTTATTCATGCGTTTTTGATATATGATAAGATGATTGTATAAAGTATATCTTTTGAAGTGATGTATCAGTTATAAGTTGAAGGCAAATAACTTTTATTATGGCGAGAATTGAAAATCGGATTATGTGATAATACTTAAATTTAGTATAATTGATGTTGCATTACTCATTTAAGAATGCGACTTTCCCGCACCGGAACGCCGTATGTATTGATAAACGAACGTACTATTGTGTATGCGCCTCTTGACTGCTCATCGCGCCCTAATAATTTTTTATGATGTCTATAGATCGTCGTCTCACTCATACTATTGAAAATATTTAATACTGCGATGTAAAAACTCTTAGGATATCTGTTATGAAAAAAAAATAACAGTTGTTAAATGCTTCTTGAAAGTTATATGTTAAAATGCTTTTGAGTTCTAAAATTTATTACCTACAGTGTGCTAAGTTGGCCTCATTTTCACATGATGTTATGTGACAATGAAACCATAGGTGATGAAGCAATTATGCTGTTAGTGCCGATGATTTATAATTTAGGAATGGTTGTAGCTAGTCAGGTGAGTTTCAAAAACCATACCTCCAACCAAATTAAAAAAAACTTGCGACTCAGAAACGAACCACGACCAAGGCAAACACTTAAAGTAGGAGGCGGTTAAAAATAAATAAGTAATCAATGGTTTTTTAAAATAATTTATTACTTAACATTTAGTGGCGTTGAACTAAAATAATAAATTTATAAAAAACAAAGCATGGCCGTTAAAATGTTACCCGAAATGAATTTTTTTAATGATTTCTATTGTTTATACAAACGCATGTCTAAAAACTTTAGTATAAATATTACTTTTAGTACTGGACACCTTATTCTAAAGTAGAAGTTGCAACAAGCAATAGGATTTTATAACAAAGTAAATTGTTAAAGGTCGTATTTCTTGCATAAATTTTTCTCTAATACTTTTGCGACAAAAAAATGAGTCTATGAAACAAATTTAACATTTTTGCTGTAAGTTGTAAAATTTTATACAGGAAATCGATTCTATTTACTTAAGTTAGTTCGATGTTTTGTACTTGTGTTTTTAAAAGTTTTACTATTGTACAAGAAAATTATGTTTTGGAATAATTGCATACGTGAAATAACATATCCAAATTTTAGTTATTTTAATGTACTAACTATTAAATTATTTCGATTTTACCTGATTTATTACACAGAAAATGTAAATAGGGGATGTGATCGTTGCAATAAATTTGACATTTTATAAAGGAAAATGTTATACATACATAAGTTAAGAATGGTTACTAAATAATATTTGAACCGATGTTGAACCACTGTAGTAATAGCACTGAACCGTCATGGTTTCCCGTTGAAAAAGTCAATGAAAAACGACCTTTAGGTAACTTAGCAGTTAGTTAACAAGTGGATCTGAAAATGAATTCCCTTGTTTAAATTATTTTGTTTAATTATTGGGTAAAAATGTAATATGATTGTATTGAGAGTTTATTCGTTTTGTAATACTATTACGGTAAATGCATGACCAAACAAGAGTAAATAACAACATATTTCTACCTAACCTTATAATCTTGATACTTGTATTATCAACAGGTTCCTGGTACAATGGTACTATTTACTCGTACAACAATTTATATAATTTTTCTTAATCTAATTAATAAAATTATCGTTAGCTATAATTTTTAAAATTTGCATTTATATTATGTCTAATAAAGCAAAATGACAGTACTTTAATGTTTGTTTAGTGTCGCATATGATCAGATGTTTAAAAACAATGTTACATTTTCCAAGAATGACATTATAATCATAATGTTTGACCTTACAAACCCAGTCTCTTGTGAAATTTCATAAATAACTCATTGTGTAAGTATATCAAATGAGGAAAATATTGAATACGGGCCTTTAATGCGTTTCTATAGCAAAGCTAAAAAAATTACTTAACAATAGTATTTACAATTAAATTATTTTTGCGTTTTTCAATATCTAAAAATGTAGAATTGCAGTATTATTTCATACATGTCAAATTTATGTTTTTACTATTACTCTTTGCCAATTATCTATCACGATACGTGTGCATAAAATAAACATTTTAATTAGTTATCAGGTAATAATATATTGTAGCAAATTTTAAGGCATTCATGTTTTTATTAGAAAATCAATTAACATGATTGTCCTTAAATTTTTCACGAATATTTTATGTAGTAAAATGATATTTTAACGCCTCGTAAAGTAAAATCATAGCTAATCAGTCTAATTGATAATTAAATCTTGTGTTGTGGGCGGTCTTCGTCGTCGCTGTGCTCCTCCTGTAGCAGTAGGGAGTCAGGTGGACCACGAGGCACCGTGCGTGAACTGCCGCTGCGCTTCGGTCCGCCGCGTGTGAACATCCTCGATAATTGGGCAAACTTCTTTCGAGACACTAAAGTACAAATTCGATATGTTTTAGTACAAGTCCGACTAATATTTAAAGACTATAGTAAATTTATGAATTAGTTTTTGTATTGACAAGCTTCAGTCTTAGAAAATATTAAAATTAATTAAATATTGTTAAAAGTTTCAATTAAAAAAATGTATTAGACAATCAATAACATAATTTACCAAGACTTCTGTTATAAAATACCTAATAAAATCTTGAAAGTTCGAAAGGATCATGAGAAAACATTGAGTAATTCTCGTACTCGAGATAATTTTACAAGTCACAGGACAATGAACGCTTCGAAAGATTTAAAGAAGGGTTCAAGGGAACAGAACTTTTATAGTTTGTCGGCTCCAATGTTTCTGTATCCGATTCACAATGACTTTTAAATTCAAATCCTAGAGTACACTGATTAGTTATCTGACATTGATTCTAGATTCAGGAGATACTTATTTACAAAAATATTACTCTTGTTGTATAACGTAAGCATTAAGAGTACAACTTACACCCTACTTTGAACGGTAAAATAAATATTAAATGTTTATAGTATTTTTTTGTATTTGTTACTTGTAAGTTACAATTCTTCGCTAATTTTCATATTTCATTACTATTAGATTACTGGCATGTTTATGCTTTGGGCATGTTGACACCGTGATGCGTTTGTTTGCATACCATTGGTTTAAGGCTTAGCTCACACTGGAAACATGTGAAAAGTACAAACGGCACAATGTTTTTTTATGCCGTTGAAATAATCAGTTTGCGTAAATAAAATTTGTTGTGTGTTATGCTTAGTAGGCAACAAATCTATAAGTTATAAGTCAATAACGAACGACACAACAACACAGTTCATGAATTTCATACTGATAATATATAATACAGTTTTAAACAAGTTGTTATCGGAATACTCAAAGTGTTACAATTTATGTCATACTAGTACTATATATCCTCTCCCTCAATGAATGAATATCCTCTCGTTCAAAGAATTCATGATATACAAGATAATTATTATTCATAAACTTAAACGTATAAAGTACCTTTCTTATTGTTAGCTTTTATGAAATTTGTTATTCGTTAGCCTAGTTTTTATTCCCGAAACAAAAGTAAACATTAAAAATTACAATAGTAGAAATATGTACTGCAGAAATCTGTTAGTACAACTATAGACATACATTTTCCCATAGTTTTCAGTCTCTCCTTAAATGCTGCTTCGTCATCGTGACATTTAGTTTTATGACCCTGTTCACTATCCAAGGCTGCTATGAACTCTTGGTTCCATCGCAATTCTGCCATAAACTCTTCGTTTTGTAAGAAAGCAGCAATCTTGTCGTCATCCATATCCAAACTTAAGTCAACCCTTGCATCGCAGGCCGGAGCTATACGTAAGAAGGTCGGTGGAAGTGGAGCGAGCATTTTTGGGACCCATCTCTTCCTTGTAGCGAGTGGCAAGGATTCATCGTTGATGTCTCTGTAAATAACACCTATATCAAAATGTACATGTCAGTTAAACATAGTAAATATTTAGTAAATTGTTTTCCAAATATTGCAAAAAAATTGCAGGTTATCGCTGCACTACAACATTCTAATCAAAATTAATTAAATTTTTTACCTATATCTATGTTTAAAAAGACAAACTTTTTATTCAGATTAGTTATTTCTTATTAACTTACAAGTCTTTCTTTACGTTTTGTATTGGATTAAGCTGTAAAGTGAACAGAAAAATATTTGTAAATAAATTTTACGAATAATCGTTCTAAAACTAAACATAAGATTTAATGCCATGCGATTACCAAAACGGAGTCAACACGATCAATTTGCTGTTTTGTTCTTACCCATAATACATTAATATTTATAATAAATATTATACTATTTTGTTATTTGTTCTACATATTTTTACTTTATAGATCCACGGAAAAAGGATAGGAAAACTATATATACATAAACAAAAATATTTTGCTATCACTTTGTATCATATTTTTCAATAGAGTTTTCTATAATTATTCCTCTGGAAATAAATAAAGTTTAATAATGTTAGTAACAACACATATAAGTTTTTAATTTGAAAATATTTTTAAGTAAGTTGCGTATACTTACATAAAGTTTGAGGCGTTTTTGTTAGTTTTTTCAACACTTCGGGACGGCGGACGCCGGTCCTTCCGCCGAGGAGAGTTGCATTCAACTCGCTCCATCTCCAGCCGAAGTCGTTCGTTTTGATTGTCAGTACTCATCGCCAACAGCTGATCGATAGTCGCATCCACGGCGCCTTGGTTAGAGCGAAGCACCGCTTCTATTACGTCGTCATCCATGTCGGGGAACATTGTCTTGAAATCTGTCATTGCCTGTGTAAATTCCAGTTGCATTGTAGATGCCATCCTTTTGGCCTACTTCGTTTAATTCGAGAGAAACGTCACGATTGTGGCTCCGTAGCCGGCACAGCTGATATCTGACGCAGTGCTACCGCAATGTTGCTAAATGCCGTATAAGAATAGTCCATCCTCGCGACGTACTTTACGCCGCTGTGTATAGCGGTATACACTGGTGTTAATTAACGCTCTAATTACTGAATGTCCACAACGTAACTTGACAACACCATGATGTGCAATTTTCACTTTCTTAGTTTTCAGTTGCATTGCGCGTGTGCAAGCTAGGAGGGCCACGGGGAGGAGTCGATATAAATAGCGAGCGCGCGCAAATCACCGGCGCGGTTTACGCAAGGCACCTTTTTCAAACGCATGGACGGTCGTGTATGGCTGTTGCATTGTTTGTAAATTGACTGCACTGTTCTGACCTTTCAAAGTGATTATAAGAATTCCAAAACATTACACTAAGAATTTTTATATTCGATCAACCCAAGGTTTAAGAAGAGTAGATTGAATTTTGTAACTAAATTTAAGAATTAAAAATTATTCAAATAGACTATAATTGGAACAACACTTACCATTTCGTCGCAAACAGCAATTATTAAGCTGTTAAATATATCCTTAACTCTTGCTTATTTTAAAGTAGACTGTACACTGTGAAGCAGATCGCATACTAATTATTTTGACGTAACTATCTTTTACAGCATGGTGTAAATGATAAGACACTGATGTTTGTAAAAACAAATAATGAGATTAAAATATTACTATTGTAAATGTATGACAATGAAATAGTCTCATATTTTCTTTAAATACACTAGTTTTATGTAATATAATTAAAGTTTTTCTTGAATAAAAAACAAACTATTTTAAAGTCAGTTTATTACATTCCTTTGTTAGTTCATTAATGGAATGTTGAGTATATGCTTAGACCAATCTAGCACTAATCCAAAATCCTTTAACTACTTTAAGACAAAACACTGACTGCTTGTCTTGTTAGCAGAACCTAGCTAGGTATCCACTAAATAATTTCTTAAATTTTATTTAATACCTACCACCAAGCAGCACAATTAAATGCAACAGTGATACAAATATCTTGATGAATGACATAATAGCTGTTTAATTTTATATACAACTAAAATGCTCCAGGAAATGCAAAATTTGAAAGGATTTTTAAAAATTAAAATATACTAGCGGAAAAATAAAACATTTATTATTTATTTATTTATTTATCATCATCAATAATTTAGTAGTACTTGATATTGAATATTTTTGCTACCAGTGTTTGGTACTATCTAACATACTATTTATACTGCACATACCTAAAAATGTATTTCAATAATTTAAGTTTAATTGATTGTATAAAATAAAATAAATAAATTAAAACAAAATTATTAACAACGCCAAAATTTTGTAAGTACAAAAAAATAATACTACTAAAAAATATTTGTTTAAAAGATAGGCCTCTTTCAAATAATTTTGTATTTATGAAAATCTCTACTCCACACTCTAATTTTGTTAGAAACAAAATGTATTTTTATAAAACTAATATAATACACGTTGTTTACTAACAATGAGTTATGAGGATTCATATCATAGTTTATATCTAACCGATTTTCCACAAGTTAAAATTTAAGGTACAAGTATTTCATTGAAATTATACTTAAACAAAATTTAAATAAAAA
>DWLS01000183.1:0-37504 GCA_018246255.1 Pachliopta kotzebuea | reverse complement strand
ATATATATATAAATATATATATATCTTAATTTAACTATTAAACAAGCATCGGCAACCTTTTCGCGACCGGTCGCTCGTGTCAATTTTCTTTAAAACAAATTTAAATAATTTTAAATGTCATTTTCACAAAGGTATAGTAAGATTTACTGTTTTTGTTTTACTTTTTAAGAAGTGTTCTTTTTAAAGATCTGGTTTATATAAACACCATCGGTGTCTTAAGGGAAGAGTATTGAACATATAGCACCGGTTAATAATGGGATTGCCTCATATAAAATACTTGCAAAATAAATATAAAATTTAATTGAGAATGAGTATGACTATAAATTACTACAAATCCCCGTTTTTCTGAAATATTGCAGTTGTTAAATAATATGTCACAACGTGTAATGACGCAGATTCTATGTATTATACATAAAATAAACTTATTTAATAAAACCGTAAAACGACCTTTCGATCTAATTTTCCTCATTTGAAGTGACTGATAATTAAATAACATAATCGCATTTTTATTTGCAATGGACCATCTTTTTTATCCTGGATAGGATAAATTATATTATTAGTATATATTATTTCTAAACGTTCATATTTTAATTCTTGGTATAATAATTTCAAAAGACTAAAACATTTATTAGCTGAACTTGTTAATTAAATAAACGTCTCCTCTATACCTTACACATCTACTGTAAATTACGAGTTACGAGTAGATTTTCCCTTTTTTCGTGATAGATTTTTATTTATTGCATTTTGATTGTCCTTACTTAATAGTTTTGAGTAAAAAATACATTATTAAACAAAAGGTGCATTATTCAATTTCTGTTGATGCATCTCTGTGGCAACCTCAAGGGTAGATCTTTGTTTATCGCGCGACTTATTGGATCTTATGGACACAGATGGTTCTTATTGGATTGTGTCATCGGTATTAATATGCTCCAATAATATTTGTCATGGTATACAATGCTGTCTGTTGTGATAAAACGAGGCCGAGTTTTCACTCGGACCACACTAGTTGAAACTACTGGGTATCTAATATAGTATCCTCTGAGTAATCATTCATTACGACATCGCTGTGACTAGATAGCAATAAATTTATGAAGACTATATCAATGTAGTAAAGGGATAAAATCTTCACAGAAATGCAGATAAAGGCTTAGATGATTAAGGTCTCGAAGTTGTAAACTACTTGATAATTTTTTGAATTACTTAATTTTGTTTTTTTACTGAAAATCATCACAAGTAGAAATTATAGACGAAGTTAATGGCTATGGTATGTTCTGTCAGTTAACCTACGAGATAATGAAAAATTGAGAAAGGCGCAATGTCATTTACTAAAGTGAACATATATTATTGTTCAAAGATTTCGAGTAAGGAAGAAATTTTTAAAATTTATAAAAATTGCCAAATGGCAGTTACCTTCCGTGGTAATCGACTCCGAGCGACTTTTATACAGGTACTACTTGGGATTTGTAACATTTGTAGAAAATTGTTTTAAAAGTATACCATGAAAAAATTATGTAGGTCTTATAAGCAGGTTTAGCCAATAATAAATATGAGCTCACGGTGTCTTGAGACAAGGTGTTAACTCTCGTTACCCCCTGTAATTTCACTATCTACAACGCCCACCAAACCGGAACATAGTAATATTAGCACACTGCTATGTGGCGACAGAAATAGGACCTACGGTGGTACATACCAAAACTATTTTCAGCAACAGAGAATTACCACCAGAGACCATCACAGTACTTCTTATAAATATAACTTGATATTTAATAGAATGAACAGGTACGCCATAATTCAAAGCTTATGATTTATAAAAATAAATTTGTTTTCTTTCAAATTATTGCAAGCGGTGACCCAGGTTTTATTATGTGTAAGTACGTTTCAGAGTATCTCCATGCCTAATTGTGAGATCAAAAGGGGTCAAGTGTGTACATTGACAGGCGCCTTAGGGCTAACGTCATGCCGAGTCCTGAATGAAGCTAGATTCAAACAATAAAAGAGCTTGCGAATTTGTTATATTTTATAATAATATTGATTCTTAAAATTCAAATAAGAACATGAATTCCAATATGCGATTAAAATAAGTACTCCTTGTTAAAAGCAATACGATTTTTCGTTAAACAACCGTTTCAACGGAATTTCTTTTTTTTATGATGACAAGTCTCAGAGATGATTATATCGATGACATTCAAGTAGTTTTATACAGTAGTATTGTGTGAAAGCTTTCTACGGTCGAATTGTTAAATCTAGCTAAGATATGACACGCATAGCACGCACAGTTTGTAATTTTATTAAAAATAGTTATAATGATGTGTAACATATGTTTTAAATATCTTATGAATATGTGCTTTTTTTAGCCGACAAAAGATAATGACACGGAATCAGGAATATTAGATGCGCCGTATTCGATTTTATTTATATTTATTTAAAATTTATACATTAATTTAATGTATTCATAAAGGCACTCCTAGACTTTTAATGAATTAATTCTACCGGTTCTTGTGCCGACGTTACTTGTTGATCTTAAGGTTAGCAAGGAAGAGGTAGTCAGAAACTACATGCAGAATAACTATTAAGAAATATATTACAATTATAAAGTTTAATCAGTTGTTTTACAACATTGATACGTAAAATCGTATAATACTGATATTTGAGTATATTACACAAACTTTATTAAACTTTTCGTCTTTATTATTCGTACAATTCGTTGTGAAATTTATCAAAATATCTTTAAACGGTGACGTTTTTATGCTGTCTGGTAATCTATCTATGATAAACTAGTCTTACATTCATGTTGATAAGACAGTTCTGAACAGACCATTATATTGATCATGATTTAATTGTAATAAGTTGAAATTTTGTTATTCTTAATAATATGTAGGCAACAGGTATTGTCATTGATTACTAACACATCAGAAAAAAGTTATCATAAACATTTTTATCAAAAAATAATATCTCAATAGAAGATATTTTTTTACCACTCTTACTGCTTATATAATTTTATCTAGGTTATTTCTTGTATTGGTCAAAAACCTGGTGAACATGTTGATGAGTAAAATTAGTATTGTAAACTGTGAATACATTGTATAGTTTTTTGATTTCTGTCTTTCTACTATGATATATTCATTCTCGTAATTTTTTAATGAAAAATCTTTGTTTATTAACGCGCAAGATACGGCAAATTGTATACTTTATTTATCCAATTTTATTATTAGCCTGAAAGACTAGTTTTAGTCTTTGTGGCTTATCCATGTACCTTCGCAAGATTTACATGTCGGCAACAGCTTCATAATTTATTAACAGCTCTGCCGTCTTCTGTTTCTATCTGGTTTATTTTATCATTGCTTATTACCCGGTAACTAATCGTAGAAAAACTTTATTAAATCTTTTATCTGGGCACATCAATTTATATATTTTTAAATATCATTGTTTTAACGTAATTTTGTTAGATTTTAGCATTAACAGTGTAATAAAACTTAACACAAATTCATGCGTTTTAAGTGACAAATAAGATGATAGTTTTTGAATCATGCTCTCCCAAAACACTGGCTCTGATATTATGTTGACAGCCGAAACACAGGAATGCTGTCAAGGTGTCAGATTAACAGTATATTGTTGGTTGTAACTAGACAGGCGGGATTGAAAAACCTCTGCTACAACCAACAGTACCACTGAGCCAATCACCGCGCAGATTTTTCGCAATACTAAAATATATTTTATTTTGAATGAAGATTCTCAGAGCTTTGTACTGTGCTGTAAATTTAATAATTATGATTTTAAAGTGTATTTATTATTAGAAGGGGGGCTTTTACCATTGAAGAGTGTTGTAAGCCCGTGCTTATAGTGGGGTAGTTATCGCGCTTTTGATGGCGGCTGATGGCGGCGCCTCGCTCGTCTTGTTTACGTCTAATTTTGGCGCGAGCGCCGCGACGCCGCCCCCGCGCCTCCGCCTCCGCCCCCGCATCGCCGCCACCGCGCCGCCTGCTCATTGAATACTGCGCGTGCGGTTATTTCGGCATAGCGGACGCCGCTACGACGACGTACCAAGACGTTTTGTGATGTTGTTTTCACTATACACACATATTCATATATACCACCTCCGTAAAGACCCCGTTCTACATACAATTTTTTAATACTTTCACACATATCTGTGTCTGCCTGGCTTCTTACCATAGTCATGTCAGCACCGTTATGTTCCGTCTATCAATATTCTATTGCCGGTATAAAAAAAACATCTAATATCTACATAATCTAAAAACAACTAATATCGTCGGGTTTAATAAGGTTAGATAGATTTTTTAAGGTGTAATAAGTCTGAAAAAGGCTTAAATATCGATAATATTATATACTCGATTTAACTGTTAGGCATTTTTTTTTGGTATAAGTCCTTACAATTTCGTTATCCGTATTACAATAAGGTAACTACTGCTGGTTACAGTTAATTATCTATTTTAATTTATCCATTGTGCTTTTATGTAAGACAATAAAACCAGGCCATGATTTTGTTATGTTACATAAATCAAATTACTACACGGCAGACGACGCTCGACGTAGTCGTTTTCATTTATACACTGTTCTTTGATGCTCGTAGCAGGTGTAATTAATAGTTCATTTCATTTGTATTTCGTATGCTCTTGTATAATAATTAACAGAGAAAAGTTCTCTGGTGTTTCTTTTTCAGTATTTTATCATTTCTATATATCAATGGAGAATAAAATTCATAATGTTGTTAATGAAATTTTAGCTGTTAATTAAACGTCTTAGGTAAAAGTGAATAATTTAACTTCAATTATAACATTCGTGGTTGGGGAAGAATAATACGTTGCCGGGACGTTTTAAATTTAATTGAGTATGCTTAAAGTGCATCCGCCGTGTGTTTTTCACCTTCCGAGTTAACGAGCTCGCGCCCTGTGATGTTACCGCGGTTAGCCTTGGAGGCTCAGACGCGCTCCTGCTTCTCGGAATCGGACCCGCGTGGCCCCTCCCGCCGCGCACACCTCTGTAATCGTCTTACCGCCAGGACTCGCTTTATGTCGATCTTTAAATTTGCCGCTATTGACTGTCGTCATTTATTTCGTCCGTACGCTATCTATACATGTTAGGGTCTACTTAAACACGTCAAAAGTTAACCATTCTAAGAAATCTTTTTACTAGTGTATATTATGTTCAATTCTTTTCAACATATCTATTATAAGAGAAATATTACTTTGAAAAATTAGTATATTAATTTTTCAAATAGTCAGTTTTTCGAAATGTAGCTCGCGGATCTACGAGACTTGAGTTCGAAGAAGCTGAAGTAATCATTAAGAAGACGTTTAGAATAAAATCTTGACAAAAATTAATTAGTAAGTATAATGAAACCGGCTCCTAAAAACATTAAAAGAAAAGATTACATTTTGACTGATTATGCAAACGTAATTAATGAAAACTTTACAGTGAATTATATCTAAAAATTGGTGACCATATTTAGCCTGTAATTACTTACATAAACTCTGATTTGTTGTCTCGGCAACATCTCGTCAATATATCGAGTTATAAATTACATGGCCGGTTTGGCGCCTACCTTCACACGGAGCACCGTCAGTCGTGTTTGGCTTGTTTTATTTTGGTACATCTAAGTTGTTAATAACAAAGGGATTGATTTTTTTTTCCATTCCTCCCTGGCCTTTGTGTGACTGGCCGCGTTTCTCGGTACTAGCGACACTCATTCAATAATATCTAATAATTTATCGACAGCACTTTGTGGTCCGTGTCGTTCCATGTTCCACCCGACAAATTTATCATTGATCTGATGCAATAGTTGCTAATCTTATTATTTTATTTTTGGTTAGAGAAAAATAAAAAGGTTTTAATGGCAATAACTTTTTAGTTTTTAATACGATAATCAATTAAAAAATTTAAATTATTTGTCTAGAATTTCAATTGTACAAATGATTTAGTATATCCAGATTTGCTATTTGATATTCTTCTTGTTGCCGGGCGCTATTTAAAGAACCTGTTTTGTTGTATTTTATAATTATATTATTGGATTGGAACCATAAAAAATCTTGAAGAATTTTAGTCTAAATTTACTGTAACTTCAAAAGTTGTTATCTCTTTCCTACCTTAAAAATATATATATTTCTTTTCGATAATTGACACAGTCACGATTACAATGAAGCACATGTTACGAAATTTTGAACTGACATTTTACATTTTAGGGCGAAGTGCATGCCTTCTCTTCCCGTGTAGAAGTTTCGCAACAACTAATCTGTCTGAACTGTTTCGCATTTATTAGATGTTATAAAAAATACAAACATTGTGAATAAAAAATAAAAAAGTTTAATTATGAAACTTTTAAACAATCTCAATTTTCTTTAAAAAAGTAAAAACTAATTTACGCCTGGAGGTATATAGATTTTAAAATACAATATTATTTTCTTTTACTTTAAAAAATATCGGAGAAAATGTTTTCATGGATAAAAATAAAGCTATCTGTTCAGTAGAGAACCTAGCTGCCAACGTTATAAAAAGGTTAACCGACACAAATCTTTAGATGAGGCAGAGATATTGGTGCGTGATGCTGGAAAGGAGGGAGATAGAAGAAATTTCAAAGAAAAGTCTAAAGTCCATAACAATAAGGATGGTGATCTCTGCAAGTTTTATTACAATACATCAGCTGTTCGTATGCACTCGTTATAATCCTCTGACCACAATGAGCTTGGTGCTTTAAAACTTGATAATGAATGTTTACGTAACATAATTATATTAATTTAGTCTGCGTTTATGCGTGTGAATACATTATCCGCAGCCGTATAACGAAGGAACGAGTGAACGTCAGGCGTATTAAGTTTCCGCTGGCAACTCGCGAATCCGGTGCAGGAGTACCCGACACCGGGCGACTATTACAGCTTCCTGCGACCGCCCGCCTCTGAATGGGCGCTCTATCCAAGACCTGGCTAGTGGCAGTTACATGAATGAGAAACGCGTAATACACAATGAATTATTCGTGCCAGACCGATTTCTGTTGGCGCCGGACACATGCACTGTTTTCGGCCTTTTTCTGATTAACATCTAATAATAGTGTTCAGATCTCTACATGACTCAGTTTCGACTTAATTACTGCATAGTACTGTTCGCGACTTATTTGTAGTTTGTTAGGGTGTAGAAGCTCTGCCAATTAAACAGTGGGTGGAACTTTATTACCATTTCACGTTGGCGTTGATGGAGTCCGAGTTAACTGTGTATGAAAATAACAAAATTATTATAAATGAAGACTGAAAATATTGATTAAATAATTTATCTTTTTGTAATTTTTAATAGTTGAATCATAGTATTTATCCTAGTTTTGATAATATAGAGAAAATCATTTGCTTTCAGATATATTTTTTTGAAATAAACTTATCAATAATGAGTTTAACACCATCCTTTACGTCATAACTGATTGGGTTTGTGTTTGTTGGTAGCTCTGCAGGTTTCTGAAATGACGTTTTTAAATATTTGGCCAAAAATAATTTACGACCATTTCAACAATAAATTTGTCACCTTCTTTTTAGTCGCTTATAATACATTCATAATATTAAAGTTATGTTTGTTAGATAATTTTTATCAATCATGAATATGTTGATATATACATCTTTAAGGATAGTAGGTCATACATACTTTTTTAGTATTGGCAGTAATTTGTTAGCATATTGCCCTGGCCTGGCATGACTTCTGTTCATTAACACATTCAACGCCGACCACTCGGATCCGAGTGGGGTGGGACTATAGTAGCGGCGTCTTCCTCTCGGATCCGAGCGGCACGTTCATCTTTTAGCAGTCAGTAAGCCACCAGTGTTTAAAGCGATTATACGTTGTCACTCATACATTATAGTCAACTTATTTACTTATTAAAATAATAGTAATAACCGTGTACATTCATCTATACTTTTAAATATTCCTATAAACTTAATAAAAAATTGCCTTAAAAAAAATTGGTTCCCAGGTATCGCTTTCCATTACATCGAAGGCAGTGAATGTGTTAAAATCCCTGCAATTTTCTATCTTCGCCGCTTTATGGCGAGGCAATCTCGTCTTTATGAGAGGGATTCCTACCCACCTATTTCCTACACATACGTCTATCGGTGGTTGGTCCCTGTTACCAGAATCTGTCTAGGGAGGTATCACGACAGCTCCTATTTCTATCTCCAATAAATAGTGTGCAAACTTTTGAATACATGCAGTGTTCAATATCTTGAGTTACTGATGTCCACTAGTGCCTGCATCATCACTTATACAGAATGTTTCTCATTGAAAAAGGTGTAAAGTATGAGAGACGAGTCCTTGCGACCCGGATGCTGCGCTTCGATAGAGGTCCAGTTTGACTCAACGCAGCACAAAAGGCAGGTCACGATACGTCGTTGTCATCGTTACGCTATACCGGTTTATCATATGGCAACATCTATACGTTCGTATTTACAAATCGCTAACTTACCAAAAAAAACAGGTTATAAGTGATTCGTATTTATTGGTTGTTATAAATTGTTGATAAAAAAATCTACAATTGTCTTATAAATCTTCGAAATTCGTAATAGAGTCTTGCTTTTGAGGTCGTATTAGGAACATTAATAATTTCTTTAAGATAACATAGCTGGCGTTTTATCTGTGTACTTTCTAAAGTTAGATAAAAAAAAATGTTGTTAACCTCTGGCGGGCGAGAGGCGGACCACCTAGCCGCAAGGCCGTCTAGTCTCCGGCGCACACTGCCTTGTAAGCTGTTCCACTACACACAGTAAACATCAGTTAAAATTATTATTTTTTATTGTATTCACATCAGCTAATGCTCAATAGAAAAAACTAAAAAAATATTTTACCTAAATGGAATACCAATTTAATATTAGTTGTGGTATTAGAAAGAAAAAACAAAGAAGTGCTTTAATATTTTTTAATAAAAATATATGCGTTTTTTATTGTAACTATTGTAAGTACATTTAAAAACAATAGTTTTTTTCTCATTTTAGAATATTAATTATGTGAACTTTAAGGTTGCTCATATAGAGTTTCAGTTTTATTATGTAGCGATAAAATCTCTTATAATATCTATATTGTGTTATTTTTCCATTAGTGTGTGAAACTGGAGTATTATTAGAATATTAATGTTATTTATATAACGACTATTGCGTCTGTTTCGACAAAACAAATATATTTAAAAATTCAATTAAAATTGATTTGATGTAGTAATTATAGGACTGGCGCCATGGTATGACCATAATAATATAAACCTTTTAATTATAAAGTATTATATATATATATATATACATTTAAAAGAAAATTTTCTGTTTGCTCAATAGTTTAGCTGGAACAGTGCAGTAGATCCCGTAATAAAATCATCGGCCGGAAGTCGATGCGTCACTCAGTCGTTTTCGTCCACCTCTGTTTGTGTGCGTATATTTGTTTGAGAGTCAAAATGTGTAAGTTATCGATAATATAGTGTACACCTTATTTTGGATAACTAATGTAGAACACTTCACGGTACATTAAAACCTAGCTCAAATGTAGGCATAACTTCCTTTACTCGTGCATAGCCAGTAAGGGAAGTTGACTGGTACAACAGCTACGTTATAATATGGTGTTAAATGTTGCTCTCGTTTGTATAGACTGATTACTTGTGTGTGCGTTTATTTACGTACGCGAGCGCCGACTCGTCCGAGATTCAAATTTAGAACGCCGTCTCCGCCATGTTGTTCTCGGTGAAAAACCTACAATCTATCGCGTGGAAGCCATGAAAATGTCACAAAGATCGCTATATTAAATATTTAGTGATATTTTTTATAAATAATTAAATCTAAATAATCTACTTGCTAATACTGTAAATATTTAAATTATTGTCATTAGAACTTGTAACCAACTTAAGTAATGAAATATGAGAAATTTTAGAATACTTTTATGAATAAATAGCATAGGTATAACTTTACAATATTACCAGTCGTTTTCGGGATTCTGTTAGCGTAAATAAATTTTGCTGCTTAGTAAAGCGTATTCATGTGAATGAATGACTCACGCCCAGAATTGGTTCATTTATTCACCAGATTGTTACGGAGCACTATCATCGTTCATTTAAATCACTTTGAGATCTTTACGAACTATAATCGTTTCAATTTAAATGATAGAAACTTCAATGAATATCGTTAGGGTGCTGCACGGACGCCGACCTCTATGTTAAAAAACAAATATAATAGATTTTTTTAAGTCGATCAGTCTGATATTGGGTTAGTTTTTTAAAAACTGCTTAGAATATATTGTTTCATCTTATCTATAGTGTTACGTAAAAGTCAAGTCATTATAACGAAAGGCATTGCAAAAGAAAAAAGTGGAGTTTTTATGATTTGATAATAAAAGTGAATGTAATTTTTTTATGTAATGTATAAGAACTAGAAATAAAATTATCTTTTTTATCTTCATGAAAATAACTCTCACTTAATGTTATATAAAAATAAACAAGCGTCAATAGTTTAATGTCTAAGGACTTATAACTTAGGATATGGTTTGTCAAAAGGCCGAGTTCAAAACCGACCTTTGACCACAGTCATTAAATATTATATAACAAAGCAAGATTATTTTCAGATAACGTTAATTTTACTATTATTGGAACATTATTAACAGTTTAAGAAAAGAAATAAGTTAAACTTTATGTTTCCACTAAAAGGAATACGTAATTTTCGGACTTTATTAGGCAGCAACAGGAGTGAATCAGATCTAGACGGTCCAAAGACTGGAGCAGCTGCAAGAGAATAGAACGAACGGCTTTGTTTTCTAGTGCTCGCTTATTGTGCTTTAAGACTTCTTAGTGATAGATTTGGAAGTTACTAACCAACACCATCATACAAAGAAACAAGCCCTATATTCAATTCGATTATTCTATTAAAGTAATATTAATAGCTTAGTGATCACTACAGATAATTAAATTTGTCCTTGTTGTTGACAAAATACAGAAGGCGGTTGATGAAGAAAAACGTTTAAGCTTTGGCATTGTTAGAAAATTTTTAACAAAAATAGATATTCCGCATTAACGGGGCTAGCCTCCGTAATTAACAAATATTTTATTAAAAGTCATCTTAAAACCTGTCCTGTAATAAAGTTACTAAGTTAGTTAGGGTCCCTTTACTGAAATTGGGAAAGGAAGAGAAGGAAAACGCGCTAATTACGAAAGAAAAGTTTATCCCTCTTGATAGGTGGCATGCGTTAACTGCGTCACGTATGTATGAGAGCGTTACCGTGATCCAGCTACAGGTACAATGTAAGTTTCAGTGAAATGAATAAACCTTTCTAAATTTTACATTTTCGGTTATTAGTTTTTAATTATATCTCTATAATAATTTGATCAAATGAATCATGTAAAAGTGTGAACGGAGAAACCTTTTGTGAATACATCAACTCTTTATATGCCTACCTAAAAATATTGCATTAAAAAGTACAAACGTTAGGAAGAACAGCGCAAAATTAATATTAAATATTACCTATTTGAACCGCGACTATGAATCCCTTTAGTATTTATAATTAGATTATTGTCTATTCTTGAAGTTAAATATTTTTTTTAATATAGCAGTAGGTAATTGTTTTGGTTCTTAGGAATAAATTATTTATTGATTATACAAACTTTTTTAAATTTATTTTAAAACTGTGTGGGAGGAAACGAAGTCGCAAATAGTTTCGCGTAGAAAAGATGCGGAGTGGAGCATATTTGAGCAAGTTTGAGGAAAATATTTTTATATTTTGCATGGTTTGTTTCTTATCAAATCCAATTTAAAATTTAACATAAATTTCGACAGTGTCTCTTGGGCATTATAATTTTAGTTTGACTAATTATAAGATTGTTGAACAGGATCTTGTGTTAAAATGTGATAATATTAGCGATTTGATCCTAAACATTGCGTAATCGATAACAGAGTAAATACAGGCTTCTTTGTTTCGAGGTTACGTCGTAACGTTCTTAATGTAGTATGTGTGTTTTAGTATTTTATATATTTGAAACATCCCTTTACATGTAATAGTAATAATAATAAAAACTCATTATTGTACACCGGGTTACATGAATAATAAATACAGACTCTTGAACAAAAATGTACCTAGGGCGGTCTTATTGCTCATTATGCAATTTCTTCGATACAACCCATTGGAAAAACAAAAAAATAAATAAACTATTTGAAATAAAAGATAGTGGTCACTTAATAATGAGGAATCTGAACCGATTGACAAAAGTAGCCAGCAAATAGCACAAATGGAAAGGAAGAAGTATGTAAAGTGTGAGATAGTTGTTATGAACATATTGTTTAAATGTAAATTTCGATTTTGCATATCGAATGTGCGTAGATAGGGAGTTTCAAAGGCGGACCGTGACAGAAAAGAAGTTCTGGTAAAAAGAAGAGGAATGCATGGGGAAACGAAGAGAAAGATTTATTGAGGAGTTAAGGGTCGGGCTATGGGAATCGGAAACTAATTCGCGTAGATTTTTTAAGTAGTGAGGAGTAAGAGGATTGAACAAAATCCTTAATAAAGTAAACTTACCTACCCTTTACATGTAATAATTATGAAAAATTGATATAAACAATCTGCTTTTATAACGAGTACATTTATATTATATTATATATTCCAGGACAGGTTTTACGATAATTTTTAATAAAATATTATTTACTAATCATGGAGGCCCGTTAATGAGGAATATCCATTATTGTTCACATTTTAAAACAATGTCAAAGCTTAAAGGCCATCGACAAAAATCCATCAACCGCCTTCCATATATTTCGTCTACAACAAGGATACATTTAATTATCTGTAGTAATCACTATGCTATTAATGTTATTTTATTAGAATAATCGAATTGAATATTCTGCTTATTTCATTGTATGAAACGACTCGATGGTGTTGTTTTTTATTAGAAGACAAATCCGGGAAGTTCTATAGACACCTCTAAATTAGCACAATTACGCAGTAGCCCGGTGCGGATGCGCGTGCGACATGTGACGTTCATCCGGTGGTGGCCAAAGTCATTTTAGTATTTAGTAGTGCTTTAAACAGATTGCTCTTGGAAAACAGCACAAGGCGTGTCTTATAGTCTTCCTATATTATGTTGTTTGTGTAGAAATAAAATATTTTGTAAACTGTGAACGAACAATAGTGTGGCATGCAGGAAACATACTATTTGTTGATTCCAACACATTACGTATTATTGCGATTTTTTCTTCCTCTACATTCATAACAGTAAAATTATTTATACCGTTACTATTTACATATTAAGAATATCCTTCTGTATATTTATTTAAATACATTTGTAATAAACATTTGTTTTATACCAACTTACTTTGTTAGTTTAACAAATTAATCAAGTAAGCTGGCGTAAGCTGCGCTGTAATAATGTACTTAAAATTTATTACAAATAATTATGATGTATGATTTTGAGTTATATACGAGTTTTTTGTTTCGTGGCAACAGCGCAAGTTGACATCTGGTGCTATCGAGAAACTGCAATCGCCTATTGTGTAAGAGTGGAAGACCTTCGCGCGAGAGAAAGATTCGAGTGTGCTGTTTCTCAACACCGCTTGTCACCTAGTGATTGTTCACATCGCATATCCGAATTGAAACATCCTATACGAATATAGTTTGAATTCGTAGTTGAATGTACAGTATCTTGATTCAGTGGAAGTAATTCGATTTTTTTTAGCCTAACACTTAGACAACTAGACCAACAATTAGACTATTTATTTTATTTATTTATTTATACAACTCGTGTAAAGCTGAACTTGACCTTGGTTGATTAAATTAAAAGGAGAGTGATAGGAATAGTATATATATGTGTGTGTATAAAGTTATATATTATTCTGATGTACCTTCAGTATTGGTCTATTCGAATGACGTTATTTCAACTTTGATGACTCGTATGTGCCAGTAAAACATATTTCGGTGCTATGTATCTTACACTATCGTTACTTGTAAAAGATTTTAAAAATATCATGTGCTAAATCAGACCGTATAATATGGATAATTAGTCAGACAATGAAATATTTAAATGAAGGTATGGCTTCGGCAACACTTCGCCGTGGAAATCGAACGTAAGCAGTAACATAAATCGTTAGGTGGCATGTGATTGTAGTTTACATGTTTTATTCCGCGAAGTGTGCGGCTTGTGAGTAAATAATGTGATTGTGTACAAACATGATAGGTGCAAGTCTCCTTGTATAACAGTTTGGTCGGTGTTATGCAACACGAGCCGAGCTGCGCGGTAGAGCCGGCAGCGACGCTCGGCAGCCTGCGCTGTAATTACATACGCGACCGCACCCCCTCCTCCCTCACCCGCTCCTCCCAACTCCTCGCCCTCCTCACCGCAGTGACCTCCCCCGCAGCTCTAAACCGTTGTCACGTGGCATCACGTACTATGTGCTTTCAAAAACGGCCATTTAATTTGAATAGTGCATTTTAATATGTATGGGATGAACTTTACTTAGGTGGTTCTGTGTCTAACTACTTTAGTGGTTACTTGGCGTGGGATAGGTATGTGATGGATTTAGTATAAATCAATCACTTTTTGTCTAAATTATCGATTCAAAAAGCTTTTACATAAGCTTGTAAATATCTTTTTTTACTCCACGAGACGAGATAAAGACGAGAAGAGTAGGATATTGGATTGTGTGGGGCTAGATAGGACGATAAACATTGCACCATATTGTGCTTGTCGCTTTGATATTGTCTCATTTACTCTAAATTTCTCTAACTACAGTGCTCTTCATATTTGTCCCCTAGCATCTGACGGAAGAATGAACAAGCTACAATGGACCCACCAGGCAAACCCTGGCAAGAGGGATCTTTTATCATTAAACAAATCCTTCTCTATTTTCTATCTTCTTCTATTTTTCTAATAAAGAAGATTAATATTTTCTATGGTAGCAATTACGACCTTAAGTTCAAACGAATATTGAATTTGTTACATGTATAGGTAAAGTAAGTTACTAAAACCATTACGTAGTCATAAAGGCAAGGACGTTTTACCAGCAGTAATCGTTTGTCGCATATAATTATAAGCTTTTTAAATGTCATATTTGCTTTAAATGGTCTCGAGTTATGACTTCGTATAATAGATATTATCATTCCTCTAAACCAAGCGACGCTAGGTTCTATTGATAATTAAATAAACTTAAAGCAATGGTGATTCGTTTTGGATTTCTTTAGTATTTTTGTAGCTTTGTATAAATGTATACTTGTATTGTGTTCTTTTGTTTTTTATTTTTCTGTCTTATACCTCACAAATAAGATGCATAGCCAGGTCATATTAAGGATATTTACTACCAAAAATTAGATTTTCGATTGAGAATTATTCTTATTTTTCTATGATTAATATTATTCTTATATTATTAATAAAGATCCAATAACAGTTTTGGGAATCCGAAAACAAAAACTGTGGGTAGTTAATTCGGGCCTTGAAAATGGCGCCAAAATTGTAACAATGAAAAAAAATTACTTACTTGGCATAGTAATTATGGTCAGTGAATTCAGAATCTTGGACGACGAAAACTGTTGCGTTATTTAATATTATAATTTTTCATTCAACAAATGTTTTGTTATAAACGAAATTTAACTGAAAGTAATTTAAAATTAAGGAACGACAATGTCTAATCGATACCTTTTGTGTTATATGTGGAAAATTGTTAAATCTTGAAGTGGATCAATGTTAGCAAGATTTGTAATAAAGTACTATCGTTGACATGGGCAATTGTAATTGATTTGAACATAACAATTGCTGTGGGTGCGTCAAAACTACGATTCTTTATTGGCAGCCTTGCATGTAAACGACATGAAGGTTATGATTCTTTTTATATTTGCACGAATATTATACATTAAATAAAACATGTTCTTTTACTCATTTCATCACTAAATGAAATCAAGAAGTTTTTGTTTTATTAAAAGAAATTTTAGACATAAATATTTCGCATTGATAATTTGGGCAATATGAGAACTGTTATTTATGATCGCAATAGTGGAAAGCTGAAAGAAAAACCTATTACTACAATACAAATGTTATTATTTTAATGTGTTGTTAATCAGGTAATTGCAATTATAAAAACTACTAGCGGAGGCAGGTGCAACATTGCGCATTGCGTAGCCGCAAGTTTAGCGTGACATCGGGCACAGCTGATAGTACGGCCAAGTTCATTACCGTACCGTGCTAATCGATTCTTCGTGGTGAAGCCCTCTCTCGCTTTCCATTACTAAACATTTTCCTTATCTTTTACATTAGAGAGACGCTAACATAACGTTATAAGTTGTCTCTAATTTGCGATCCGAATTCAGCAATTTTCTTTCTATATCTACAACATATTTCTTGCGTTCATTAAAATCTTCGTTGCTTTATTATTTTTTATTAATGCATTTATCATCATCTTCCAATAGATATCCACCGTTTAACATGCCTCCAAAGATAGTGACTAGTACTGCATTCAACAGTTTTGGCAACGTTAAGTAGATTTTCGGTCTATCTACCATGACACTCGATTTTAACACTACGATGACATTTATGTCAAATTCTTTATTGTAAAAAATATATTAACCGTCATTTTCTGTTAGTACAGAATATAACAATAGAACAGTATATATATATAACTTCATGTGTTAGAATAAACAATAATATATATTATAATTAGTTGGGAAGAGAATGATGAAGATGATGGTTATCTTTGCATAACAACCCGATAATGAAAGTCGTTATGGATTTAAATAATTGACTATCTAATTATCCAAAAAAAGTTTATTAAAAGTATTATAATTAAACGCGATAATACATAATTATAAACGGCTGAGTTGAACAATTAGATTTTGTAAAAGTTATTGTTTATTACGGACGTTACAGGCGCCTACTTTCGGCGCGAAGAAAGTAAAAGAGGCAGGCGCTGATCATGGCGGTGGCTGTTAATTTACTAGGACGCACACGCTGCATCCGGTTTACTACAAATTGGTCACATTGACCGCTAAACAGACTTTTTTTTAGCTCTACGAATCTACACCAGCCGCTAACAGTTGTAATTTTATTAAATTAATGACTTAATTACGTTAAGATAGTTAAATTTTGCAACAATATATAATTATTGTATTCTGCCTAATGAGTAGTAATTAGTAACATATTCAAGGAAAAGTTAAGTATGAGGAGGGATCAAAAAGTCATGAGAACGACATATGCTATCCTTGGTAAGAAAAAAATAAATGTTGGCAGGCAGGTATAGCTCAGATAATTTATAATATTAATAAAAAAAAATCTTCGATTCTTTTTTGTTATTTTTTTAATGTAGACATTTGTTTGCTTCGTGTCGGAACGTGTTCTCAAAAATGAATAAAAACGAAGTGCGAGCCGTTATTAAATACCTCTGTTTAGAAAAATTAACGACGCAAGAGATTAATTACGATTTGGAGGCAACATTAAGAGGGTCTGCTCCGTCGTAGTATTGAAGTATTCAATCCATATTGAAACAATCTTTGAATATGAGAACGATGCCTCGGCACCCATCTCCGCAATATGGGTGCCGAGAATATTAACCAACAGTCGGAAACAAATTCGACTTGACATTGCGAAGATATTGTTGGATACGTTTCAAGAAGATTGTAACAACTTTTTGTCTCGTTTCGTAACAATAGACGAAACATGGGTCCATCATTTTGATTCTGAGACAAAACAGCAATCTTCGCAATGGAAACGGCCATCATTACCGACCACGAAGAAGGTTCGTGCTGTGGCATCGGCTGGCAAGGTTATGGTCTTAATATTTTGAGACTAAGAAGGAATATCGTTCATTGATTACCTGGAGCGTGGAACTACTATTACAGGCCACATTATGCAGTTTTAATTCTCAAGATGAGAAATGCCATCAAAGAGAAAAGGAGAGGGAAACTTCGAAGGGGCATGCTGTTTCATTACGACAACACACCGGCAGTTGCGATCGCTACCATTCAGCAAGCTTGCTTCGAATTTGTTTACCACTCCTTTATTCACCAAATCTGGCGCCTAGCAATTTTTATCTGTTCCCCAAATTGAAAGAATACTTAAGGGAAACGGGTATGAAGACGATAACGAGGTGATGGATGCCGTGTAGTGCTTTTTGCAAGGCCAATACGAAACTTTTTTTTTAAAGTGATTGAAGCCTTCGATAATCGCTGAACTCGGTGTGTAGAGAAACTCGGGGACTATCTAGAAAATTAAGTTATAGTCATTATATTTTATCTCCTTCACACTACTTTCTGATCCCTTCTAGTACGTACCTAGCTTTATCATAATTAAACCCATACCAGAAACAAAAACTAAAAAATTTGCAATCATTTTGGTTATTGTTATATATTTTGTAACATAAAAAAAAATATACTTTACAATAATACAGTCAACGATCCTATAACGCGGTATTCTGGGAATACGGTTTCCGTATAATGCAGGCCCGAAATTCCGGTAGCCCTCCTATAACGTGGCACTATAAGAACGGGGTTTCCACATAACATGGAACTGAAATTGCGGCAGCACTCCTGACAGTACTCTTAAAGCGCAGTTTTCGTTCAGCACCATCCCATAAGTTCTCTCCGCATAACCTATGAGTAACTGGATATGTTTATATAAACATTCCAGCTTATCTCTTGGCCGTGTCCAACATCGGTTAAAGTCATCTCAGAGCTCTCACATACTTCACATTTGTTGATTACTAAGTCTTTCTAATATTTATAAATTTAATCTTGTCTTTTGTATTTCCTAGTCTCCATATAATGCGGTACGAAAAGGTTTTGAACTAATTTTGAGTTTATTATAGCGCGCACTGTGTACACATACTGGTGGTAGATCTCTATTACCGGAGATCGTTTTGGTAGGTACCACCACTTTAGCTCCTATTTCTAACGCCAAATGTAATCTGCAAACATTATTGTGTTCAGATTTAGAGAGTGCTGTATGCTAGTAAAACTACCGGGGTAACGAGTACGGAGAGGCTTAACACTTTATGTTACAAGGTGACGAACGCAATGTGGTGCTGTGTATGCCATCTTATTTAGCGCCAAGTTGTTATGGGCAAGCGTTTCACTTACTATCAGGTCAACTCTTTTCTCGTCTGGTTGCCTAGACGAATAACAAAAAATATAATATAAAGCAAAATTTGTTTAAGTTTGAGATAAAAGGAAATTAATTATAAAAAAATCTAAATTTGTGGTTTCTGTCTTTTTGTGGGAAAAATATTATATAATGTCGGTGTTTGTTACTAATTGATAAAATATAGAGCATCTTTTAATGTTTCTAGACTACTTTAATAAAGAAAAGAATGATTAAATATTTTATCGGGTTTAATTCTTATCAAGAATAAAACAGAGCAGTTATGTTGATCAATGGTTTACAACATAATATTGGAAATAAACTGATCTTTAGGACGTGTTAGAATTTTTGCGGAAATAAAAAAATAATATATTCCCATAAACGCATAAAAAAGCCTAAAAACTCAATTTTAAATCAAAATATGACAAAGGAACCCACTCGGCAAATGTTAAGCCGTTAATAGCCTGTTAAGATCCTATCCCTGACTTTCAGTGGAGCCTAAAAGGTGGCCCAAATACGTTTTGGATGCAAGTAATTAACCAAAAAATTTTATATTACAGTCATATAACGAAGACCACGACGTGGGAGGACCCGCGCAAAACCCTTGCAGCCCAAAGTGCCGAGACCCTCCTCACACAGAACACAGCACCACAGACCATAGCACCCGCGACCCCCACAGGTAATAAAATACAAATTTTTACACATTGTTGAGAAATATTAATATTTTACTAAGAATATTACAATAACTGTTCAAGTCGTAGTTAACATTACCATTTGTTTTTATTTCTGTTGTTGGACACAGGGTTGTTTGGCTATTGTCTTCCTTATATACCAAAGACTTCTCAATATTGTTGTTCGATCTTTTTCACCATACCTTTTTCGATACAGTAATAATATGAAAAATTCTGTTTTAAACATTCTATTATAAAATAATAATACAATGTACCTACCTTTCCAATGTTTATTAAAAATATAGAATATTTATTTACACAAATATGTATTTGGGTTTCTCGGTAGAAATATTTGTCCCTAATTTACTACTGTTTCGTTACATATTGTTTCATATTATATATAATATTTATTTTAAGTTGTAAAACAAAAACTATTTAGATTCGGACAAAAATAAGGTATGTCAATTTAAAATTTAAGTTCCTTACAATATGCAGATCTTAAGAGATTACGAGCATATTCATTTTAGGTTTTTTTGAGTAAAGGTAGTATTGCTGATTCAATAATTTTCATTAAGTATCTTCAGATTGAAATTGGGTAGTCAAAAGGAAAAGACTGATTTGGTTTAGGTTTGATTAACCAAAACCACCTTCTTATGTCATCGGACAACTTTCATCGTTGTCTTCCGGATGATCATTTTTCCGGGATCCGGCCTTCAAGAACCAGTTTTGAAAACTGGAAAAAAGATTCCTTCTGTATTTGGCCGAAATACGCTACTTTCCTTTACATGACGGTTACCGTCAACCGTCGTTGGCTTTCTGTTTGAATCTAATATGATGCAATGGTTTTGATTATAATTAGATTTCAAGTTGAATAAAAAAGGTAAAGTTACACATTTAAATTCCATTTCTTACTATTGAGGGGATAATATTTATCAAAATCGTAAAACAAACTAGAATATATATTCGTACCTCAAAAGTTTCCAATAATAAAACAATAATCAAGGCTCATCAAAACAATTGGATTTTCTTTTCGCGTGGTCTAATTAGCTTCAGACGGCCGTTTAAATTTATCATGAGACTAAAATAAAAACAAGTAAATAACCCGAATTCTGGAACCGATTTTATGACGGGAATTAACGTGTTGTTTCCGTCGGCTGATGCGAGACGAGTGTTGAAAGGTGGTTCGAAAAATACATTGGTGTCCCGTCGCTGGGCCTGGCGCCCGCGCCTTTCAGCGCTTGCGACATAATATGTATCCGTGAAAGGTGTCGCTGTGCTTGCCTCGTCATAGTTGTGGTGCCGTAGCGGGTTTGTGCCCGTTGCGAACCCCGCCGCCGCCCGGCGATTGTGACACCGGGGATTGTAAACTCAACGAACCCAACGATTTAACTATTTGTAATACCCCTTTTTTAAATTTATTTTCAATGTTCTTTTAGCAAGTAAATAATACCTTTTTTAAGGTTAGTTTAACAAGAAAATAAAATATTCTTTAGTATAAGATTTTTTTTTAATAATGTATTCTTGTACAAAAGTCTAAGTGTATATTGAATGCAAAAGATATTTATATATGTTGATAGATTTTTCGAGTTAGCGTCGAGAGAAGCAAGATGCTGTTCTGATGGTAAATAATGCCAATTCATAATAAAGTGGCGTTGCTGTTTAACGACAGAAATTGGTGCTACTGCTTACTGCTTTTGCTGCTGGATGGTCTTCGACAATAAACACCTCCAGTAAAAAATATCTATGTCGGGTATAATGTATTTGGTTGATATATTTATCGTTAACAAAGTGTGCAACGCAGGCATTGTCCATGCAATAGTTATATACGTGCCCTAGTCACGTTTTAGTGCAGTGCACGTCGCTGTAGGCGGACGCACCTTGTCAAGGTTACCAAGTGTCCGGTCCGGTGCTCACCCGGACATTCCGTTATCCCTTCACCTTTACAGCGAAGCGTTTCCTTGGTAAAACGCCAACCCTTGGGTGATCATTGAAAATATCCAATAATGACCCAAACATAATGTAAATAGCTTATTTAAACAGATACGAAAGTTACTGTAAAATTAGTTTTTTTGACATTTAGACTCAAAAAAGGTATAGTACTTTCAATTTTATTTATTAACTTTCTTTATACCCCCTATTTACTTGATTGGTCTAAAATATTGTCAGTATTATTTATATATATAAAGTATATAGTATTAATATTTCTCGGTGAGTCAAGGGTGAGATAGTAACGTTTTTATATTTTTGCCTACTGTTTCTGTTGCTCTTACTACAATGGGAATAATGAAAGAGTTTGTTCAATAGCCTTTAAACTTCGTTATTTAAATGGTAAAGTTGACTACTTTTTCCTATTTCTTTTGCGTCTATGTTGTAATCTGGTTGTTCTATGATATCAATAAAATATGCTTTATTTAAAATTATGTTTACATAAATTAACTTCATTTGTTATGTGTAACAGTAACTTCGGTTTGAATAGGTATTTGCCAAACTATTTAGACGCTCCTATTTTCTTTCACCTGAGGGTTTTTAAATTTTTCCCTCCACCGGAGTTTTGATTGTTCTAACTTGGGTTTCTTAAGAAGGCACCCGTAAATATATTGATCAAGATTATATTGTCTCTTAATATAACAAGTACCGGCTAACCGTTAATATTCGAGTAAGATATGTTGAATAGTTTCAATGTATATGTGGAAATGGCACTTTCCATCAGCTTAATATATCCCATCCAATCTGTTTTGTTAATATTGTTTGATTCTAGATTGCAAATAGTGATCCTACAAGTGTCGGTGGTACGGTTTTGGTCACTGGCAAACTCTGAACTTACTTGTAACTTGTAGTTTACTCTTGTAAATAGTTTCTAGAATATTGCTACTATTTCTAATACTAAATACTTTTACCTTGGCTGTCACAGGGTTGAATTTTTATCTAATGAAGATAATAAATACATACTAAGTTCAATACACCATAAATTGATTATTGCCATTTTGATCTTCAGTGGCGCTTATTTTAATGAAGCGGTGAAGACCGTCGAATGGCCCTACCATGACGCCGAGCTACGTCAGCTTCAGGACCTCTTAGTAAAAGACAGAGGCTGTTGCCTATTAGTTTCTTTTCGGTCTAAGAAATTTTATCGCCATTCATTCTCTTTATATTATTTTTGAATTGTGTACAAACGTCTTAGATTAAAACCAAGATTTTTGATAAAATTCTGCAGCTACCGAAATGCAGCTCAGTATCATTGTTTGGAAAAATGTGCGGTTATTGTTTCTGAAATTTAATTTTATTATTATTTGAGTTGATCACTTCTAATCTCACAGATATCTACTGTAAGGTTTATGCGATAAGGTTGTGATAAAAACATGATAACTACACGTTGTAGTTTATAATTAACAAATACTTAAACATTAAATGACAGGTAGGTAGAATACCGTCGGAGAAATGTAAAACATCGTTTAATATTATGATTTTTTTTAATAATAATTAAGATATTATCAATTCCAAAATCTTGATGCATTCAATCATTCAGAGAAAAGTTTATTTAAGTTAATTTTAAGTATTACTTTATATTAGGCAATAATCCTTCATGTGTATACCGGGAAATACAGCAATCTAAAAGTTCAGTTAAATGTAAGAAATCTTTCACAAGAATACTTATTTTAAATCATATTACATTCATTTAAGTCTTTAATTATCAAAAATTTATTTAATTTTATTAAAATATTTAATACATTATTTATGTCATCACATAGTAGAAACATTGAGACTGCCTCCACAACCAGTGTTTCATTTAACCTTATCTTTGTTTTAATACAGATGCAAACAAGCCCGTCTATGTAGATCACTTGACATAGGAATAGTGTTTTTGTAGTGCATTCCTTCGTATAATCTCATGTCGCTATATTACCTTTCAAATATGAAATAGCATTCTTATGATCCATTAAGTACACATCTCCGCGAGTTCATTCTCATGAATTTCTATGAAATATTTATTTTTAACAATGATATAACACAAATATACAAAACAAATTGAATCTACGTATCTATGTAACAAAGGGATTACTTTCTATATATTTTATTAGTATGTATAACACAATCTTTCATAATCATCGCTCTTTATTATTAATTGATTATATGTTATTAATTTTAACTGTTAGATTATTTTTAATGCAAAAAGGTTTTCGTTTTAATTATAATTGAAATAGTAAGTTTTTGCTTAGTAACAAAGACGAGAATAACACAAAGCAGATAGCCAAAAAAGGTTAAGGTATTAACGAGCTAAACCACATCGTTTAGCTGTTGCCCTATTGAGTAATGATTGCGGCTTAATTACGTCTCGTCACATATTACTGTACGAAAAAGATATGGTATAGGTGTGTAAATAATAACTGGCGTCAAAATTTCACTTCAATAACAGCTTAGTAGACAAAATTTTAACAAAAATGTGATGTCCATAACATGTGATAAATCTTGTGTTATGAGTTTTTGTAATTGTTTTCGTGTTTGACGAAAATTGTAATAAAATTTATTATTTGAAGACGTTCTATTACATAATGAAGTATTTCTTGTAAAGATTCAATTAAATCTTTATAAATATCAACGGTGCTTATGAATGAGCACTTGTTTGTTGCGTGGAACATCCACACATATGCATTAATATAGGTTATTGTGTGCGGCGCGAGTGAGGCGGTGGTGATGCGGCGACATCCGCCCGTGAATCACCGCAGCGAGTGCGCTAGAACGGCGGCAGCGACATCTGGGCTTCGCTTTTCTTGGAACAAGCCGCGCGACCTTCCTGCCGTCCACCTGATTTCCCATCACGTGCCCGTTTACTATAACTATATACTATTTTGCTCTTCCTCGCTTGCAACTAGTCGCTGTTGAGAGAATCAAACATCGATTACAATTGCCGATTTATTGCGTTACATTACCGCTGATCGATCGTTTTCGAATAATTTCAGCAGCGAAGAGTACAAGTAGTAACACGACAACAGACCCGCTGGGGCCGTTGCCGGATGGTTGGGAGCAGGCGGCCACGCCGGAGGGAGAAATCTACTTCATCAATCATGCCGCACGCACTACGTCCTGGTTCGATCCTAGAATACGTAAGTTTTGGATTGTGTTGAGCGGGTTTGTGCGTGCACATGGATATTTGTACGTAATGTTTGTGTTTGTTGTTTTCAGCACAACATTTGCAGCGTACGCCGGTAGCGGGGGCGGGCGCGGCGGGCGGCGGCTGGGCGAACGCTTCGCTTCAAGCATGTCAACAGAAGTTGCGTCTACAATCCTTGCAGATGGAGCGAGAGAGGCTCAAACAGCGTCAGCAGGAGATTATGCTTCAGGTATGGATTCATAGAATACCTGTGCGTCCTGATTCATTATTTAGATATAAAATACAGAAAGAGAAGTCAAACAAGATAGTAAAAAGGGTCGTTAAACGTAAGTGCTTTTATAAGAATAATAATTATAAAATACTGTAATATAACTATAGTGATATTTTTTGGTTTGCTATACCATTTATTCGACACATATTTTAAGTGAAGTTCTTTATAATATTATGGATAATAAAGTATTAGATATATAAGTAGCTTGAATAAACTACAGTTCACACTTTTCCAGAAAATGTAATTAATATGTTTTGACATATTTTGCACATTTTTCTCTATGTAATATGATGGTAACTAGAGCGTAAATCGCAAATGTAAAGACATAAATGATCAATGTACAATTAAAGAATTCAATTAATAACTCACTGAATCTATCATGATAGGGAACGGATACATTTTTTAGTGTTTAAATATATGCGGATAGTCACTCGCATACCGTTGAACTATGACGTACAATTTATTTTTGACATAACATTTTTATTATGTTCTAAGTAGGACATCAAACTAAAACAGTACACGTATGATCTATTTTTTCCCAAAAGCTTAACGCATTATTCTTGACGAATGATAATGAATGTAATAATTTTTAAAATTTGATCCGTTTCAATGTCTATCCATTCGTCTTTTTTTAAACAAACTGTAAACAACGTTCACTTACCGAACCGTGAACAAAAATAACAGCGCGACGAAAATGCTATAACATATGCTCAACATGCATGAAAATTTCTCCAGCAAGAGTTAATGGGCCGGCAATCCAGTTCGATCGTGTCGTCACTGGCGAGTAGCGCGGGAGCCGTAAGCAGCACAGAGCTGCCGCTGGATCCATTCCTCTCCGGACTGACGGACCACCAACGCCAGGAGTCAGCGGATAGCGGGCTCGGCATGGCAGTCAACCCGTCTTATTCTATGCCGCATACGCCAGAAGACTTCCTAGCCGGCATGGACGACCGTATGGACTGCACCAGCGAGGCGGGCGCTAACCTCGATCCTTCCGACATCACGCTCGGCGACAACATCGACACCACAGATGATCTAGTGCCTTCATTACAGGTGAATTGTTAATCTTTGACCATTTGATTTCTTTCTTACAGTTCAGATGAAACTTAGCGGTGTTGATTACATTAGAAATTTACATATGTAATAGATTTCAAAGACACCTATCGCAATAAGAAAAGGAATGTGCGTTCATTTTCCATTTACCCTACAAACGTTCGCGCTGTATTTTTAACTATTATAATAAAATGTATGTCATAGACGATCTGATAAAGAACAAGGGATAAACCTGGATGTAGTATCACAAGTCCAATCGGTGTGCTGATTTTTACAGGAGGTCTGTGTACTGTCTGGGCAGTGCGTATCTACCGGCCCATGCTGACTATGAAAGTTTTATGAATAATAGTTTTACGGATGGAGATATGGTCTTTCCGTACTCGTTTGCCTAAATATCAACGTCATGTTGTAAATCTGATGCTATAACAACATCGCTGAGTTTGTTATCAACTCCCTATAGTATTTTACTCAAACACGCTTCACCATCAACGCCTTCCTTACCGTACCGTATTGAAATTGTGTTTTTTTTTTCATTTTGCATTTTAATAATAGTAATATCAAAATCATATAACATTAACACTAAAACAATTCTCACTATCGTTACAGTTGAGCGAATTTACTAACGACATACTGCTGGACGACGTACAATCACTGATAAACTCAACACCGAGCAAGACCGACAACGTCCTCACTTGGCTGTAGGTGCTGCCTACCGCTAGGCAGAAGACAAATTAATCTTGTATTAGCTTATTATATTATACATACTGTTAATTAAGTACTTACGAATTAAGTGCCTCCAGACTAACTGCGCGGTAGATGCGTCGCGAACCGACAACTTAGAAATGGTTCGGAATGGCAACACACAGATACCTTTAAGCAATTATTCATCATTTTTAGTTATGATTCAATGAATGCGGGTCGCTGAATTGATAATGATGATTTAGCGAATTTGTTTTACGGTTCTATAGTACATTGAAGTTTTAAAATGACCACAAATTCAACTCATTGATTCTTCAGTTAATATAACTTTATGTATAATAATAAAAAATACCGCGAGGTATAAGTTTTTAATTATTCATTTATTAGGTTATTACGAGGATAGTTATTAATGGAGGTATATTAGTTTAATTATACACATTTTTCATATAGCAAAGTAAAAAAAAATATCAAAACATAAATTTTTTATGCAAATATTATTTTTCTTTTTAAATACATCTGCACCTAATTTCAATAGAAACACCATGCCCACCATATTTTTGTTTAATTTTGGGTACTAGGGTTGATTTTAAACAAGTTTTGTGCTTTATGTCTTGCACGCTATCTATCGCACGGTCGGTCGGAGGAGATATTTATAATATTAATCATGAATGAGGACACGTCGATGGGAGGACGGCAATCATGGTGTACATTTCAATCGAAAATGACAATAACTAGCGTAGTGTGTATGGACGGACATTTAATAGTGAATATATGAATTCTTGCTACTAGATACGACCGATGTGATCGCTGTTCACTATAATACATAACAATGTGCATTTGGTGTTATGTATACAAACTAACTGATAGTTCACTATTAACACGGCCTCGTCACACGGAATAGGAATTTGTGTCTCGGCATTTATTTGAATGAGATAGTTAGACAAAATTATTTAAAAATAAGGGTTTTCATTTTGTTATAATTTATGAATATGGAGTTGTAATTTAATGTTGGTGTGTTTGAAAAAGTTACTTGTTCTCTCCAAGTTTTATATCAATGTAATAATTGTGGGCATTTGGTAAATGTATAAAAAGTGCAGTAACTGACCACTTGTCTAGTAATATTAGCCTTTGGTTCGCTTCTGGGGCATGTTGCTGAGTTTGGTTGGCGGTAGAGTTTTTTTTGACTCTGCCTAGTTAGCTACCGCTCTCATTCTGTAAATTAGCCTCTTCAAACAACATCGATGTGTGATGGCTGTCAACGTATGACGGCCAGAGTATTCTGGGCGAGCGCGCCTGAACATCCAAGGTTTCATTCTCACTTAATACCATGTAAAATTACCAAAACGCTTAAGGAAATCAATAATTGTTCATAGACGTATTTGCATTATTTTATGCAAATCTCTTACGGAAATTTTATGAAACCATAAATAACAGTGTGACTAGGTTTCAGATGAGAAACTAAATTGTATAGTTAGAGATAGATTTGAAATAGCGCTCGCTGTAAAATCTTCTTTCCTTGTAGAAAGGAGATGTTTACAATGCACTTTTGTAAGCTAGGTTTTCCATGCTCTTTCATTTTAAGACTGTAGGAAATCCTAAACTTTAACGATGTAACCCTATCGACAATTAGTGAAATTGTGATAACATCCTGACATAAATGTGCCTTATTGTGCCTTTAAAAAAATATTTATTGTGTTTTTTATTAAGAATATATTGAACTATTTCTACACTTATTGGTGAATTATTAATGTTTACAAGTTGATCAGAATTAAATACCACTTATGTACTTGTTGTGTAATAACGCGTTTGGTCTACTTACACCGTCCTTGCGTATTTTTTTGAGATTATGGTTAGATTAGTTAGTTAAATCTTGACCTAAATAGTTATTTTGGCAACTATTATATTTACTTATTAAGTATATTGTATTGTAATGTTGGTTGTTAAACGGAAGATATATCTTCGTGCATGTGTATTGGTGCCACTAGATAAATAACATTAGCTATTAACCAACGGTGTGATTGGTCGCCGCCGGCGGGTGTGTCTTTGTTAGGCGTCCTTTTTATTTAGTAAGCACTCGTTTATAATTGGCCGGTATATTACTGTTTTTACAGGTCACGAAATTGCAATATCAGTATCTCATCGCACATATTACTGTATAATTAGTCTATTTAATTTCTTTTCATAGACGTGTATCACACGTTTGACTGCAACAATACTCCCTTACCTTTAATGTAAGAAATCGGTGCAGCGGATGCGATGTATCACGAAATTGTGTTTAAAACCCACCTAGTCTATTTTCTTACGATTCACCTAGCTTGATTTTTGTTAAAAAATGTAATCCAAATTAGACCTTTTTAAAAAAAAAATGCTACATTGAAAACTTTGCCATATTAGTGAAAGTACTATTATTCATATAAGATTTAATGTAATCTTCAACTCCTTGTTTTAATTAGAAATTATTAGCAACTGTGTAACTATTGTAATTAGGTGTAACGGTGTTGGGTTTACTGAAGATCCATTCGTTGTACTCTATTTTCTATTCGTCGTGTATTATATCTTATACTTGTTAAGTTACAACGCTTTTGATATTGTTCGGTTCATTATTCTCGACGCTTCCTTTCTTACCTTAAGATATTAGAGTTATATCTAACTGACATTAGTAAAGTTGTATCTGTGGCAGCGATTGAATTTTATTTAATGTCATTTTGTCGTTGTTGCAACATTAGAGACAGTTTTGGTTCCGCGTAACAACTGGGAATTTGTGTACTCTTAAAAATAGTTATTTAAATATTATAAGAATATTATTTATATCGTTGTATACACGGACTAAAATTGCAATTTTTCCACATTTTCGCAATTATTGAGCGCATAATTGCTTACTGTTGTTTATGTACACTGCAAGATTGCATTAGGTCTTTGCTCTCGCTACAATGACATAATGAGAAACATTCCATGTTGCTAACAGTCCGCTCGCCGCTGACCCTGGCCCGAGCCTCTGGCACTGCTTGTAAAGGAATAATATGCTGAACAATATAATGAGTTAAAACGATATAGTTTATTTCTTAAGATAGCCTTTAATTATAAACATATCTTTCAGTCTGACAACAGATGCAAGTTTTCTATGTAGTGTATATAACACGTCGCGTATCAAGGTTATAACAATGAAATTACAAATGTCACTTAGTTTAATTTGCTATAATTTCATTGTAAATAATTTGATATTCTTATACGAACTAAATAAATATTTGTTTCAATATCTTTTTATATGTTTCATTTTCTTCCGCGTATCTCACTCATAGTTCTAATTTAAAAAGTTGCTATGGGAAAAAGATAATTTATTTGTAGAATTCACTAAACTATTAAATAATTATTTCTTAAGCATTTCAGCTACCAGATGTACCCCCAAGACCACATGCGATTAAGATGTCCTGACCTGTTAAAATGATAAAGGTGTTGTAGTTCATGTACAAATGTTAAAAGCATGGTGTTAGCTGTTACGATGATAAATTATAAACGCGACTTTGATTATATAAACTCTAGATAGCGCATCAATGAGATAAAATTGCATATCAATGGATAAAAGAGTCGTAAAAATTATCAGCTAATAACTAGCCTATAAGAAGATTCGCGCTACTTAGTGCGCATTGTGCTGTCAAGTCATACGGTGATTTAATCTTGGCATTTTCGTTAGTGTTTCCAGTCTCATAATACAAAATTCCCAATGTTAACGACAAATTAAGCTAAAGAGATACCAGACATTTGGCTGTCCATGGTGACTATACTTAAAATTAGAAAACGGACAAATTTTTTTTAGGTTATAGCTACGCGATTTGATACATGGCAACGGCCGAATGTTAATCAAAAATAGTATTTAAACTGAATAAAGTCTAATAATTTTTTTTTTGTGACTTAATTTAAACATTATTTTATGTGGAAATATTACTTGTTTTGCAAACTAGTGCCATATTCGACAATTATTTCAAAACTAAAATCGGCTCAGCCGTTTTCGAGTAGTAGCGAGACTAACTAAGAGCTACAGGTCTTCCTTTTATTTCTGTTGATATGTTATTAAGTAAAAACGATCCTATTGATTTATCATTTTTAGTGATATCATAATATACATTAATAATTTTTCTTATTGAATTTTCCAGGTTCGAGTCCTGATTTTCAGTCTTTGAGCGTAGTTCTATTTGTTTTCAAGAATAAAATAAAGTCTTCTTTCAGGAAAATTTCCTATATACAATACTTAAAGTATTTTCCTACCAAATGGCATAACTGTAGGTCGCCCAATATAAATGAATTTATATTATTACATAGATTTTACTTTTTAAAAAATTTACAAAAATGTCCTAAGCCGGCATCCCCATATACACAACAAAGACAAATAAAATGACAGGTCGCGATTGTAAGATACAGTGGGCACATGAGAATGATTAATTCGATTGAAGTTTTTGCCCTCGGCCACTATTATGGCCATAATAAGAGGTCTACATCGGTCACAGGACTCGCGGATCCGGGCTCCGCAAGCTGAAAATATTAAGAATAATATAAGGGAGAGGAGAAAGCTGAGAGAAGAGGATTAGGGGAGAGACGAAGAGATAGACACAGATATAAATGGGAAGAGAAAGGGGGAGAGATAAGTCAATAGATACATAAGAATGAAAAAGTTGGTCTGTTTTTGTAGCAGTGTTTGAAGCCGCCCTATCTAGTGTGTATGTGTAGCAAAGAAACATGATAAATAATCATGCAAAAAGAAAGATTTAAAAAGCTAGTGCCTGGCTACTAATCTTAGTTCATGAAATACCTTTATTATTAAGCATATTTACCACATCATTTAATTTTAAGCGGAAATTTAATTATCTGTTGTATTCTGCATAACAATGTCATTAAAAAGTTTTCCATTTTACATCTTTCCTATTGATACAAGAAAAATTTGTTAGTTAATTTTAATTCTTTTTTTCCGATTATTTCAACTTTTATATTTTACAAAATAAAATAAAAAGAGTTTTGATTTATGTCATACCTTATTAACAAAAATAATAAGAAAATTGTTAGTGTTATGTATAAAAACTCTTTTTAATCATTTGTAACATATTAACTAAGAAAGTTTCATGTATTTATCCCAAGCTATTACCCTTCTAAATAACATAGAATTGAGAAACAAAATATAGATTATACTGTTTTTAATAAGCTTAATGCTATTTAACCGTATACTACTAGCTTACCGAAGGATCCTTGAAGCGTTTTTCCTGAGGGAGTTCACGGTTAGCGATCAGTTCTTTGTAGTATTCTACAGACAGTTTCGGTGTACGAGGTCTATTTGGGTCTGTGATGTCTACGTGATACAAACCAAAGCGTTCACTGGAATTGAAATGAAAACAAAACTATACTAAAATTGGCTGGTTTACTTTGAGTTGCTGAAGTCATTTCCTTTTCGTATCTATCGATATGATTTGTGCATATAGTCCATTAATGCGAGTATGTGCGCGTGTACTGTAACTTCTTTTATAATTAGACATACTACTTTAATATTAAAGAATAAGCTATAATTATTAAGTACTTACGAAAAGCCAGCTCTCCATTCGAAATTGTCCATCAACGTCCAAACTGTATAACCCAATACTCTAACTCCGTCGTCATAAATAACGTTCAATATTTCAGACAAGTAATCCTACAAAAATATCCTGTTAATTGAATGCCTAGTTCTATGAAAGAAAAAAGATGGATGTTATGTTTCATCACGTACATTTTTATTAAATATCTGCCTTGTATGTTACTGGTTGATAACTTTATAACAGTCAAAGCTTTGGCAAAATAGAAATCTTATAATATTTAATGGTTTCTATTTTTTTAAAGTAAGTATTTAAAATATGCTAATATACATACTTTGTCTGTATTTAAAATAATCACTTTTCATATTTACTTACATTTAGGTATTTAATACGCCCATAATCCTCCAACGTTCCTCGATCTGAGTAACCATTCTCGGTAATGTAAATCGGTGGGTCATTGTAGGAGCTCTTACACCAGCGCAGAAGGTTGGCGAAGCCAGTTGGTACTACCTAAGAATAAATTGTAAATTGTTGATTTTTTTTATGTGACTTAAAGCTGGTTAATGATTAGTAATATATTTCTTTGTACTTATAGAGAGTAAAATTCTATAAAATTAAAGTACAAAATGCTGCATATAAATGTTTTAGAACGTCAATATTGTTGCGTTATAATTACCCTTAGCCATTCGGAAGCCGAATCTCCTCCGACTTCCATCGTTGTGATGGCACCAATATCTTTGAGCCACGACGGTGATTTAGCTGTAGGATCAATGCCAGAGCCGGTAATCAAATGCGTGGTGTAGTGATTTATGCCCAGAAAATCAGAAGTTCCCTTAATTCTTTGAATCCAGTAATCGTCAAACTGTTCCAAGCGGGATTTTGGAATACCTTCAGCAGCGCTTTGTTGAGCAACGTTTTCAACCATAACAGCTGGATAGCCGCCTTCTTCGGTGAAAATAGGATGTGCGAACCATCCAAACTAAAAATTTATTATGTATTGTTACTTAACATCATCTTTTTGCAAATAAAATTATAACTTTATGTATATTTTAATGTCAGAATAATTTATCGCAAGAATGTACGAGTTTGTAAATTGAAATGAGCGGAAAGCGATACAAATAATAAACTTTGATATGAAGATATTAATAGTTATGTTTCCCTCACGGCATGCAGCAATATATTGCATATTTTTATTTAAAGTAAATGTTATCAAATTTTTCAAACGTTTGTAGTTTTTTTTTAATTTTAAACTATTACCTATTGTTTATCGAATTCGCACAAAAATAACCTTAACTACACAAAACTCGTCGTACTTAATTGAAATAATCTATGACGTTATTTTTCATAAAACTCCGAAACCGCAAAAGTTGTGACAATTTTAGCATTTGAAATGCACTTACTTTAAATTGATTTGCCACTTCAGCTAAGGCGACTTGTTCTGCGTTACCTGGATCGCTGGGCTCATACCAAATAGCGTTAATGGAAATCATAATTCTACCGTTCTGCGTGGGTCTGTACGTTTCATTATAGAGATGATATACTTCAGCGTGCGCTTTAAGAATAGTGTCACTGCATAAATAATTTCCAACACCATGGCTATCAATTGCTGGTGCTTTCTTCACATCTCCATAAGCATCTTCACATATTTCGTAGGGTTCATTGAATGTAATCCACGATTTGATACGGTGACCGAATTCACGGAAGCAGAAATCGGAATAATCACGGAAGTAATCGATCATTTTCGGATTGGCCCAGCCACCAAGATCTTGAAGTGACTGAGGTAAGTCCCAATGGAACAATGTAACCTGTTCATGATAAACGTTTAATATTTTTTTAAGTAATATATTAAGTACATTGCGTTCTTAGCATATAGTATAATGGACAGGAGTATTTTGAGTGATAATTCTATTTCAGTAGTTTACTACGTGTGTATGGGATAACGGTAATAATTTTATAAATTATTATTTGTGCCATTAAAACAAAACGTAAGCTCTAGTTAAGTTGCTTTGTCAAACAAATAAAATTTACCAGTGGTTCAATATTCTTTTCTTCGAGAGCATCTAGCAATGCATTGTAGTACCGGATACCATCGGGGTTTATATAATCAACACGTCCTGTTGGAAGGATTCGAGCCCAAGATAGAGAAAATCGGTAGAAATCAACACCAATGTAAGCTAATTCATCTACATCTTCGAGGTATCTGTTATAGGAGTCACATGCGATGTCACCATTTGTACCATCGGCAATCATCTCAGGACGGGTGTGAGTCAAACGATCCCACACATTTTCTGACTTTCCTGTAAAAATACATTTTCTCTTTTACAAATTTTTCTCAGAGTCTACACCAAATTATACCAAAACGTCTTTAACTATATCATAAATTTAGTAAGCTAAACAGAAAAGCTTTCTGTAAATAAAATTATGTTTTAATTATTTAAAAAAGGAATTCAGCTATTATGGATAGTATTTGATTAAAAACTTACATAGAAATTCCATTCAGTTACTACAATAATGCAATGTAATGTAAAAGGTAGCTACTGGAAAATCATAAAATGGAAATTTTTGAAATTTTTTATATCAGTTTTCATAGCAAATATGCCGTTCATCATTCACAATGTGTTAAAAATAGGAGGAAATACCGTAAGTACATATGTTATCTATGTAAGTATTAACTCTACTCCCTGCGAGGTATCACCTTCACTGATAATATGAATGAATGACAGCATCTTGACAAATACGATAACTTTACTTAACGTACGATTACCTTACTAAATTGTATTTTTAGAAAAAAATATAAAATGTTTAGGAATTACAAAATCTTATATCTTTAGTAACTTCTTTAGTTCAAACTGTAAGTGGCAATACCACAACGCACTAAAATCTCTTGTTTCTAGATCATGTCGTTTGCTCCTGTTGTTTTTCTCCATAACTTTGCGTTATTTTATTTATCAAGTGTAAATCATATAACATATTAATTGAAACTAAAAGTTTTTCAACATTAGGACTTACCACTGACATTCCAACCACCTTCAATCTGATGAGAGGCTGTCGCAACACCAAAAGTAAACCCATCTGGAAATTTTGTGTACTGCCCATGACACCTACAAAGGTTCACAGGTATTAAACGCATTTTATTAGTTACAAATTTGTTAATAAATAATTCTTTTGATTAAATAAACATTAAAATAACTGCATACTGTTTGGCAGATCGGGTATAATATATATATGTCACCTTTCTCTGTTTTTTATACAAACATGATAATGACCACAATGCATGGTAACAGAAAATATTTCATGAGAGTCTTTTAATGTTTTTTTAGCATATTTCCACAAATGTAATATTTGGTAGAGGGTATATCGAATGTGTGTAGTAGAAACTGGGCTATGTGGCATGCCTTGGGAAAAGTCTATGTCGAGTAGTGGACTGTAGTAGGCTGATGATGATGAGGATATTAGATGAAATTGAGTTTGTTTCATAATTTTAACAAAAAACCAAACTTTAACAGTTAAAAAGTTGTAAATTATTGATTTAAAATTTTCCGAAAGCCGTGATTGCTCTAATTGTCAAGAGTTCATACACGTTTTAAATAACGAAAAAGCTAGGGTTCGATCCCACTGAAGCAGCAAAGGAGCATCTAATGAAGAAAACCATTGTGAGAAAACTGACAATTTCACGTTTCTACCAGACCGCACCAGCCAGAGAGTTAAAAAATGTACTTGACAGTCTCATCGTGGGATAAAACCCCGAATCCAAAAATGTAGAAAGCATGTTAGTGTTACATATATATATTACATATTTTTTTGTTTTCGATTTATCATTTACTCAATGTTCTATAAAAAGTATTACGGAAACATTAATGGACACTAGTTTTTCTTTAACTATGCCTAAAAAAGTAGGAAATTTGTCTTGTACATTTTTCTACGTTTCGTTTAAAGTTTATATAAAATAAAATTATGTTATAAAACAATGAATGCATTTCTTTTACGCTTTAATTTTTTTATTAATATATCGTGTAGTTGAAATATGTTAATGTTACACAGTTTTGACAGGCAACTATTATTATTTTATCTTTCATAAAGTGATACTACATTGGCCAAAAAATATTAATTCACATAAGGATAAACTTTTAAGCAGACGTAATACAAAACGTTATAGTTAATACTTGCTTTTAAGTAATGAGTTATTATTATTCAGTTCATGTTAAGGTTATATTTTCGTAATAATAAAGTTTCAAGGTTCAATAGATTGAGACTTTATTGTTTAAACATCAATATATTTCACCAATCGATTTCCGAGGTAACTGCTAGTTATATAAAGTGAGGTAAGGTTTTAGTATAAACAATGATTTCTACTTACAAGTTGTACAGTGTAAACAGGGCGATAAACGTACTCCAAGGCATTGTACCGAGTAGAGGTGCGGAGCCGAAGAGCTACGCCGGTATACTGTTTAACGGGAACTTGGCGTCGGAGCTCTTCACTAACTATATTTAAGGGCAATCTCAAGAGGTTCCTTCTGATAAATGTAAACCGCGAGAAGATAATTTTTATTACACTAATCTTGAATCAGTAGTTAGGAAAAATAGGTAAGAAACCAGTAATCAAATAAATTAAAAACTGTTATTACATTTATCATCAGCAGCAGTGGCCTAGCTTTGTTACGAATTAACAATAAGACAACAAAAAGCTAGATTTTAATTAATTTCTCATTTTAATATTTAAAATAATTTTAAAGAAAATTACTTTGAGTTATTAAATAATTAGATTGTACCGTTCATCTCAGTTACAGGATTTATTTGTTTGAAATGTATTAAAAATGCAATAAATTTTTTTACTTAAATACGTTTTTAATCTGGGACACCCGTATACAACAACCAACAAATAATTATTTTGTTACTGACACAATATTTCCAGTTAAATACGGGCGTTCATAACCTAAGAGAAATTATATAAGACAATTATCTACAGGGCAAAATAGCGGCTCCCGACAGCCCCGCCACCACCACCCCCGCCTCTAGCTTTCCGGGGCCCTCTGCCCCAACCTCTCGTCCCCGCCCCGCATCGCCGTGCAGCGCAAGCTCTGCACTGCCATC